>PVJN01002147.1:0-61308 GCA_004026805.1 Lasiurus borealis | reverse complement strand
GGCGAGCGTTTCGACCCTAACACTTCAGTGGATTCCAGGTACTAATGCCTTGGAGTGGATGATTCTCAGATGGCTTTGAGGGAGTTAGAAAAAGGGAACTACCAGAATGGGGGTTGGGAAGAGGGGAGATTAATCAGGCACATTGGGGACTGACAGTGAGGAGCTGGGTGCAGTCAGGGCGGAGGGCTGGAACACAGAGCTGGGGAGGGAGAGGGGAGTTGCCCTGGAGGCCTGCCTGGCCTGCGTGGGCGCTCCCAGACTAGGATGACTTAGCCTACAAATAAACTATTTTCATGTTAGTTTTGTGTAGGTGTGGCTTTCAGAGAGAAAACAAATTATTTAAATCTTTGAAAATAACATTTATTTAGTACTTGAAGATCACTAGATAGAAACAATCAGATTCAAAATAAAACTTCAAAGTGCCACATTAGGAAAATTGAATAACAACAATAAAATCCACATAATTTGGATTTCACACTTTACTATTTCATTCAAATTTGTTTTCTAAACTGAGCTTTCCTTTTCATGCATTTAATCATAATTGATGATTACTTACTTGGTACTAAGTATAAAAACGAAAAAAATGCAAAAACTCCAACCTGAAGTAGAGGATTGCAATTTGAAGAGAAAAGTAAAGTTGGCGCCCCATTAAGCCAGGGTTTCTGAGTCCCTCCTTAAATTAAAATATCTTTAAGATTCACATTTTGAGCTTTGGAAAGACCATTTGAGATGCTTTTTGATTTTCAAATGCCTCATTTTCCGATTCTCCATCAATTCAGTGGACAGAACCTGTGCACAGTCTCACTCCTTTCCTTGTGGCAGCACTAAGATTTGCAGGTTTATCATTTCTCCTCCCTGAACTGAGGGATGCAGCCACACCTATCACTAATCAACTGACACACACACTTTCACTCACACACAGTCATACACATACACTCACGCACACTTTCATTCATACACTACACTCACACACACATACACTCACACACTCTCACACACACATACATACTTTCACACTCACACTGTGCACTCATACACACACACATACACTCACACTCATGTACACTTTCACTCAAACACTACACTCACACACACAAATATACTTACACTCACACATGCACTCACACACTCATACACATATACTCACACACACATCACACACACTACACTCACACATACACACACACACTTACATACTCATACATATACACTCACTCACACATGCTCACATTCTCACTCCCACACACATACACATATACTCACACTCACACATTCACACATACTCATACACTCACAACCCACACCCTACACTCTCACACACTCTCATATTCTCTCTCTCTCTCTCTCTCTCTCTCTCTCTCTCTCTCTCTCTCTCTTTCTCTCACAGTATTTGCCAGTCCTTAGAATTTAGGGTAAGAATCTATTTGGTCCATAAATGCATAAATCTTGTATTAAAATAATAATTACTATTTTTATTAATAGAATTAATATTATTACTATAATATATGTTAATAATTATCATTATTTGTGTTGTCTGTTAAGAATGTATTCCTGAAAATGAAATATTTTATTGACATTACACTTATCCAGTTACTAGAGGCCTGATACATGAATTTGTGCACTAGTGGGGTCCCTCAGCCTGCCCTGTGACCTCACAATTCGGGACCCCTCAGGGGATGTCAGAGAGCCAGTTTTGGTCTTATCCCTGCAGACCAGGCCAAGGGATCCCACATAGTACGCATATAAGATCTTTGGTTAATCTCTTCATGCCCTCCTCCCCTCTCCATTTCCCTCTGAGATTCATCAGTTTGTTCCATGTTTCCATATCTGTGCATTGAGTGTCTGCCTCCTGGTGGTCAAACAACTCCTCTCTCCCTCCACCCACCCTTGGAGTCTGCCAGTCGCTTAGGATTTTATATATAGATTTTAAGTATAGCAGTAAAATTATATATATATATATATATATATATATATATATATATATATATATATGCATGCAGAGGGAGGGGGAGAGAGAGGGGGGTGAGGGAGAAGAGAGAGAATCTGCTAAACACCCCACCCCCCAACAGAATAGAGAAGGCAGGGCATAGAAGCATCAGCCTACTGCTATCCAGTGGTGAAGCGCAGTATTGCACATCCCAGGATCAGAAATGCCTTTAGAATCAAGAATGAAAGAGCTTTCAAAGAACTCGGGATGCATGGCAGTCTCTAAAGCAGTGGTTCTCAACCTTCCTAATGCCCTGACCATTTAATACAGTTTCTCATGTTGTGGTGACCCCCAACCATAAAATTATTTTTGTTGCTACTTGATAACTGTAATTTTGCTACTGTTTTCCTATGGTCTTAGGCGACCCCTGTGAAAGGGTCATTCAACCCCCAAAGGGGCACGACCCACAGATTGAGAACTGCTGCTCTAAAGATTCACAAACTTGCCGCATCCTAAATAACACCTCTGGCCCAGTTAGGCCCAGAAACACAATGTTGTCCTTATGCATACAGGTTTATTTTTTAAGTTTTTGATCGCTCCTTTAGCAATCACTATTCTAAGTGACAAGGTGACATCTTTCTAAGCTAATTATTCTTCATTTTAATAAACAGAAACATCTTGTCAGGTCAAGTAGAAAAATTCTGTGTTTAATAGTCTAAAAATAGCTCTGACCTCGTTTCTATCCTTCCTTCCTGTTAGCTCTTACGTGTTCATACACACACACACACACACACACACACACTCACACTCACTCACATATTCCCACTCTCCCACACTCACATATTCCCACTCTCATCCACACACACTCACACACATACAAACACACACATACACACACACATACTCACACACTCTCACATACTCACACATATACTCACACACACTCACAAATTCACACACACACACTCATACTCTCACACACTCAACATATTCACACTCAAATGTTCACACTCACACACACTCTCACACATACATTCACATACACCCACAAACTCACACACACACACACACAGTGCAGAGGCAGACCAGCCACCTGTCCCGAGTCCGCTGCCATTAGGTGACTGCAGTGATGAGCCCTGGTGTGCAGGCCCCGGCTCTGCATTAGAACTGGACATGCACCAGGCAGTGAACCTGAGATGACGAGCCAGAGTCCTGGCATCTGTGTCTGCTCTTCCTATCCAGCAGCAGCCCCCATGCCGTCATGTAAAACTCTCTTGGAGTATAAATATCGAAAGCCTTCCTCTCAAGCTCTTCTCTTCCTGTCAGTGGGCCCTGGCATGGGTGGCCTTGGAGCTGCGAGGTGAGCACAGGGGAGGGATGCCTCGCTTGATGCACACGATGGCAGGTCTGCAGCGGAACGTTAGTGCACGGCCAATACCTCCCAGGACAAGGGGCATGGATGTGGCGTGAGCTGCGAGAGGACACAGGTGGGACCGTGAGGTGGAGCACATGCCTCAATCACTTCTCTTGCCCTGAAGCCCTGGGGGGCCACCTGGAAAGGGGCAGAGAGAGTCGGGGCACTGAGCCACCCCCCAAGGCCGATCAGCAGGCACTCACAGGCTGATCACCCAGGATGCCCCTCACAGCTTTTTCTGTAAAGTAGACACTGTGCTCCTGTCCACAGGAACATCACCAGAGTGCTGAACCCACAAGGTGCTGGTAGACAGGCCCCGACTGCTCAGGTGGCTCCCGCGCCCAGGCTGGCTAACACAGCCAGTGTGGCAGCCCCAGTGTCTCGCACCCTACCCTCCCAGGCTCCCGCCTCTGAGGAAAGAGCCCTCAGGGCACCATGAGAGCACAGGCACCCCGACTCTGAGGCTTGGTCACAGCGTGGAGGCTCTGCCAGTAGGAAGGGCAGCGGCCCTCAGTTTATTGCTGTTTCTGCTAGAGGCACATGTCCCACTGGCATTTCTACACCCACATGCCCCTCCTGGTGCTACCTATCTGAGCTTGGGCTCTTGTTTCCCCAAGAGCTGGTCTGTTTGCTTGCAGCAAAATGACAGCGTCTCAGGGGTTCTTAGACCCAAACCTGCCTACCAGGGAGGATGTGCTGGATTGGCTGACTCTGTGCTAGTTAACAGTTAACCTATCTCATCTGAACATCATTGCCATATTCACAACCAGCCTCTTGTGTTTGGACAAAAAACATGAAAAGGACGAGGAAATACTGGTCCCACAGAAAGTGCTGAGGGGTTCCTGGCTCCGAAGAAAGAAATTACCTGCCAACGAAGGCCAGGTGGCACCCCACTCACTTCTGCTTTTGCCGGCGCTCATGATGTCCGGGAGATAGTTTTTACAAAATTGTGGGGTGTGCAGGCCAGGGCCTCAGGTGAGGATGGCAGGGCACAAGGTGAGGGGCTGTGGGCTGCTCCCTCAGCAGCCGTTCCTGCACGGGACAAGGAGAGTGGGAGGGCGTGCTACAGAGGCCCAGCCTGGAGCTTAGCTCAAGAGAGTATTTTACACTCACAAGTGTGTCTTTGACCTCCTCGACTTGTGAAAGCTGCATCATGACCTTGCAGCATGGCTAGACAGAATGGCTTCCCACTGTGGCTGTGTCCTCTGACCAGGCCCCATATCCTCTGGCTGAGCCCTGTGTCCTCTGCCTGGGCCCCGCACTCGCCTGGATCTATCTCTCAGAAACACCAGGTTCCAGGGGGACCTGCCAGGCCTGCCAGCTCCTCCCGCCTTTGGTCCTGAGCATGAGAATGTCTGTCTGTCAGAAAACAAACAGGTGAAAGGAACAGCAAAGGCTGATGCCTAGGCTGTGTGCAGTGCACAGTATTAAAGGAAACATGTATTAAAGGAACAAGGATAGCAAAGTAGTGTCTCACTCTAGTCATTTAAGTAAAGCAGCTCATTCTTTCTTTTTCTGAGTCTAGTCCTTAGCCAGGTACCAGAATTCCTGAGATGAACCAGTGCCCTCTGCCCCAAGGTTGCCCCCAGAGAGTGGGAAGTGATTTGAGGGCTATGGCCATGCCCCTGGCAGCACTGGGGATCCCAGCAGCCACAGAGGTGGGTCAAGACCTCTGTGTCAATCCCACTCTCACTGGGCTCAGGAAGGACAAGCTGAGGGAATGGAATGGGAGTGTTGAGTATAAACTGCCATGAGCTCAGGCAGTTTGTTCTGACAGTCCTCATAAGGAGCACAGAAATGCCCGCAGGAGGTGTGCAAACTGCCGTGTCCTTGGTGGCCTCACCTGCAGGTGCGGGCCTGCCCCTCTGCAGGCCCAACACCAGATGGGCTGCTGGCACAGGGGGGGGGGGGGCAGAGGACCAGCCCGATGGCCTGAGACGGGGCAGTCAGCCCTCTTGCCATGGTCCCTTTAGGCACCTCGCTACACAGTGCCAATGGGCAGAGCTCTGAGAGGCAGCTTTCTGACCCAATTAACTAACACTCTTTAAGATCCCTAATGGGTTTCCAGCCCTTTGCTAGTAAAACCAGTGGGACCCACTGAAGGAGCAATATTTTTGTTATTTTCTAAAAGGGTCTTGATTTAAATAATAATAATAATAAAATGATGGTGGCATTCGAAATATTTGAGGTCCATTGTATTTAAAGTTCATATCAGCGCCTGCATCCCATGGCTGCTGTGACCAATGAATGGAAATTTGGTGCTCAGAGCAACCTTTGAGGTGACCATTCCCAGATCAGCAGCCTAGGCTCAAGTCCACCCTGCCAGGCCCAAAGTAGATTCCCTCATTCAATTTACTTCAGGAAGTGCAGGTTTAGATCTCTTTCCCAACATTCAATATCCAATATACCCTTGTCAGAAAGCCATGGATTATATTGTGTAATAATCTGTAAAAACTGTAAAAGAAGATTTTCTGACATTGCAATTCCCTTATCCCAGAGCATGCAAGCCAAAAATCTACAAGAAAATTTCTCCCCCTTCGATGAATTCTGCCCCATTATGATATGGCTGAAACAAAAAAACAATTACTTAAGCATTTATGGACCCTCGGGCTTCTGCAGGTAACACGAGTTTTGCATGCAATTAATCTTCCACCACCAATCTGGTAATTTCTTTTTCTGTTCTGGCAAATTCTTTTTCTCCAAGTCCCAGGTCCCAGTTCAAAGTGCCAAATGTGAAGCCGTGGCCCACATGGCTTCAGGTTCAAAGACTTGGAGAAATGGCTGACACACAAATTAATTATACAGGACAAAAAATATAAATTTGGAAATTATGGGGGTAGCCAGTTGTGATCTTGGTGCAAGGGACCAAATTCCACTGAGTCTCTGTTCACGTCTGCTTTTATTTACTAGAATACACAATTGCCTTTTAGGAATGCAAACAAACATATTAATGGTGATGTTTGGTAAACAGTAAGATTATCAGGTTGGGAGAGTTTGCTTTAGATCATTGAGTCATCAGCAGAAAGTAATAAAATGCAAATATTCATCCCTGTGAATATAAAAAAGCCCCATTCAGCCTTCTGACTGGACTTCTTGCATTTATATTAATTAGTTGATCTTGGCTCCCAGCAGACAATGAAGACACAACAAGACCACCTCAAGGAGCAAGCAGTAGGTTGTCATGTAGATTCTGAGCTATGTACTTAGGTTATAACTCTGGCTGCAGTAAGAAAAAAGATAAGCACTAGAATGCTTTGAGGTGGATGCATGTATATACTAAGACAAACTTTGGCCCTAGCCAGCTTGGCTCAGTGGATAGAGTATCTGCCCGTGGACTGAAGGGTCCGGGTGTGATTCCTGGCCAAGAACACATACCTCAGTTGCAGTTTCGCTCCCCAGGCACTGCCAGGGTGTGTTCCAGGGGCTACCAATAGAAGTGTTTCTCTCAAATTGTTTCGCTCTCACCCTCTCCCCTGCCCTCCCACTCTCTCTGAAAATCAATGGAAAAACCCTCAGGTGACCTTGAACAATGAATATGTTGGCTGCCAGGAAACTCTTCTACACTACAAATGCCAATCTAGTTCAGAAATAATTGTTTTGCACATGATTTTCTTTCCTAAAATAAAGAAGAACTTTGTAACTCAGTGCTGGTTTATAGTCTTTTTGCCATAGTTTATTGGAGGAGAAATACAGGAGGTACATGTTCCTATCAAAATTTAAGCTGAATGAAATGTTTGCATTTCCAGCATCTCACAGACTCAAGCACCCAGCAAGTTCCTAGCATGAGTCACCAGGCAACAGTGATGCTAGGGAACCAATCTGTGGAGGGTTACCCACAAGGGAATATGTGATTCAGATTCGTGGTAATATCTTACTCTTTAACCAAGTAAACAGCAACTCAGAAATTCATGGGAAAAGGACACAGATGTGAACATGACACAAGAGGGCTGGGCCATATATGCCTGTGTAGGCAGCTTCTCACATTGGGGCAGTGATGGCCAACCTTTCCATCTCATGGCACACAAGCTAGTCACTGAAACTCTGTGACACCAAAAAGACATTATAGTTTTACCATTCTGACCAAAACCAAACCAAACCAAAAAAAAACGGTATAATTTTGATTCATTCACACCAGCTGGCTATTGTTCTATTGGCTGCTCTCAATTTAAAAAATATATTTTTATTGATTTTAGAGAGGAAAGGAGAGGGGGAGAGAGATAGAAACATAAATGATGAGAGAGAATCATTGAACAGCTGCTTCTTGAATGCCCCATTCTGGGGATTGAACCTGTGACCCGGGCATGTGCCCTGACCAGGAAGCGAACCGAGAGCTGGTTCATAGGTCGATGCTCAACTTTGGAGCCATGATGGATAGTTGCTGTCATTTTTATTTGACAATTCCAGGGAAAGAGGGCAGTGGGCTGGCTGAGCAGTCAAGTCTTGCCTATGCTGAACTCCAAGGCATATGCTGGAAGCTGTGTCCGGAAAGGCTTTCCCGGGACTGTGGTGAGTGTCCTGACCCTGGTGCTGTGTGAGAGCTCAGAGAGCTCTAAAATCAATAAAAATATGTTTTTTAAACTCAGAGCAGCCAATAGGCTTTGGCTGGGATACTCAGTCTGGGTGGAGATTTAAAAGAAAACATTTTCACATGATATTGTCCCATTCCGGGTCCCATCCAGCCACAGTTTGGATGCACAAGATGCTACGTTAAATCTTGGCACTTTGAGAAAAGGGACTAATAGATGTGTGACCTGGTACCTCTCCTTATCTAAAAAGAACTTCTGGAAGTTTCACAGAAAAAAAATATTTTTTTACTTCACTTTGATTGCTGATAATTAGGTCAGACATTCTCTTTATTCCAAGTTCAGTTTATCACTGCCATGTTAACCCCACAAGGGGGCCTCCTCCTCACCATCCTCGTCCTCCTGGCCATTCTCCTCCTCACTGTCCTCCTCCTCATCATCATTCTCCTCTTCACCATCCTCCTCCTCATCTCCACCATCGTCCTCTTCAGCATCCTCCTCACCATCCTCCTCCTCACCATTCTCTTCCTCCTCACTGTTTTCCTCCTCCTCCTCACCATCCTCCTCTTCATCTTCACCATCCTCCTCTTCAGCATCCTCCTCCTCACCGTCCTCCTCACTATCCTCCTCCTTACCATCCTCCTCCTTGCTATCCTCCTCCTCACTGTCCTTCTCTTCACCATACTCCCCTTTGCTGTCCTCCTGCTTGTCCTCCTCACCATCCTCCTCCTTACTTTCTTCCTCCTTGATGTCCTCCTCCTCACCATCCTCTTCCTTTCTTCCTCCTCTCTGTCATTCCTCAACTAGGAATGAACTCCAGTTGGGCCTGACCTCAGGGCTTTGCCTTGTGAAGTGGCTTAGACTCCATGGGTTAGATATGGACCTGATGATGAATTTGTGAAAAAGTAGTCACATGACAAGATTGGGTCAGGATAAGAGTAGAAAAGAAGAGAAGGGATGAGGACTTTAGAAAAAGATCTCAAAAAAGTTTGAAATACTCGTATATAATTAAGTAAATAAATGCATACAGGAGAAAAACTGAACTGTTCTACTCAGAAGGTTTTAATTTTAAGAATTTAGAAGGAAAGAATTGATTTCTTTGGGCCTGACTGCGGGAAGCCGCCCATTGTCTTCACTAGCAGAGAGATGTGGATAGGAAGGCTGGAGACCTTGAGCTCTGGCAAAGGTCAGAGCAATACACCCACTGTCTAGTTGAGACAAAGGGAGCTGAAGCAACTTCTACCTTTTAGTCTTATGTAAATCTTTGCTGTTGGGCTATCATTCAGCTGTTACTGGAATTGCCTGCTTAAGGGCTATGAGTGTGTCCCAAACCTGAATAAAAGGGACAGCAAGACTAGAGCAAAGCAGAATCCTTCCTTGGACTTCCACCTGGCCTCCAATTTCCAAATTAGTATTTCTTGTCTTGTCTCTTTCATTTGCATGTGTCCTCCTTTAGAGCCTGAACCTGAACCCTAAACCATGTGGGATGTGGGGACATTACACCTGACATCAAAGAATATCCAAGGGAGTTCCTTAAAAAATGAAAACAACAACAAAACCCAGACTGTTTTAGGTACAGTTAGTCCATTAATATCCTCATTGATGTCCCTCCTCCCCCCCCCCCTGCAGAAAAGGGTGTTTGGAAAAGAAAACATAATATCCAAGGAATTCTCACAATTAAAAATACAATTGTTATGGGAAGTTTGAAGTGCTTTCTAAGTATTCTGGTCCCTCAAGCTCACAAAAGGCTACATTTTTATGAGCATCCAGTATTCACACCAATAGAGCAGGGAGCAGGGAGCTTTGGTCACACACACCAAACCTCTTTTCAGACATTTGTGAAAATTGGTTCTGATACAGGATAGTTGCTTGGCCTCGTGTGGGCAAGCACACTGGGAGGACACATAACATCTACCTGGGTGTGGGGGCACAGCTTCAGGTACACCACTCGGGGTGCCAGGCATGCTAACGCCCAGCAAGGGAGGGTCCAGAGGCGTGGGGGGAGGGCAGGAGGAGGCACTGAGCTTTGGGGCATGTACACAGTGGGCAGCCTCGGGACTGAGGACTGGTGGGCCTTGACTTCCTGAGTAGTATATGACCTCAGTGACCTCAGTGTCCTCACTGAAGGGACCATCCCATCTCACAGGTTTATGAGATTAAATGGCCTCAAACACAGGAGAGAACAATGTGAACCAAAAAACTCTTTGAAACCTTCATGGCTACTATGGCTACAAGAAATATTGTATCATCCTCACAGATGAGCTTAATATCTCTCACCACCAGTGATCCACAAAGAGGGGACACCATATGTGCCACTCATGTTGGTGTCATCTGGGTCTATCATACCCACATGCTGGGTGTGAGTCATGGAACTGCTCTGCCAATGCCCTCCTCCGTGGGGACTGTTTTCTCAGAATCTTGGTGAGCGCTGCCCCTCATTTATTTTCAATTAGTGGCTAATTTGCTTTTAAGTGGATGTTATCCAATTGCCTCGCCAGGAGCCTTTCCACGTATACTGTGGTACCTCAAGATACAAGTGGCCTAACATACGAGATTTTTGAGATACGAGCCGTTGAGCGAGTGATTTTTTGCTTTGAAATATGAGCAACATTTGAGATAGGAGTAATCACATGGATCGGCCAGCTGCATACGACCTACCAGTTTACCGCGACTCGAGTGTCTCATAGTTTCCCACGCCTCAAGGTTACAGAATGAATTAAACTCGTATCTTGAGTACCACTGTACTCCCTCCACCAGCAGGTAGAAAGCCCCATGCTCTATGCTGGACACTTACCCCCAGGACGGGTGCTGCCCCCCAAGGACAGGCGCTGCCCCCCCCCAGGATGGGCGCTGCTTATAGGAAATTGCATCAGGAAAAGCCTTCAAGGTACTGCAAATAACAAAGCCCCCAGGTGACAGCCCTACCAGGTCATAAAATGAGTTGCCACCAACATCTCACTCGCCAGCAAGCTCCATTATAAACATCTAGGAATAAATTCTACAATTTTTTCAAGTAACATTGTAGAAACCTTGGATTAACAGTAATATATACTATATTACTGAAATAGAAAACTTACTATGTCCAATGGTATAAAAGTGATTTAAAAGATAAGCTAGAGATTAAATAGTCCAGAATAGTAAAGATATTGTGAAAGAATAATAAAAAGAAAAAAAGAAGTAACCAGCTGGTATGGTTCAGTGGTTGAGCACTGACCTATGAACTAGGAGGTTATAGTTGGATTTCTGGTCAGGGTACATGCCTGGGTTGTGGGCTTGATCTCCAAGAGAGATGTAAGATGATTCTCTTTCATCATTGACTAGAGGCCCAGTGCAGGAAATTCATGCACAAGGGGTGGGGGGAGTCTCTCAGCCCAGCCTGCACCCTCTCCAATCTGAGACCCCTTGAGGAATGTCTGACCGGCAGTCGGACATCCCTCTCACAATCCAGGACTGCTGGCTCCCAAATGCTCACCTGCCTGCCTTCCTGATTGCCCCTAACCACTCCCCTGCCAGCCTGATTGATGCCTAACTGCTCCCCTGCCAGCCTGTTTGCCCCTAACTGCCCTACCCTACAGGCCTGGTCAACCCTAACTGCCCTCCCCTGCAGGCCTGGTCCCTCCTAACTGCTCTCCTCTGCAAGCCTGGGTTTCCCCTCTCAACTTCCCTCCCCTGCAGGCCTGGTCCCCCCCCCCCAACTGCTCTCCTCTGCAAGCCTGGGTCCCCTCTGCCAACTGCCCTTTCCTGCAGGCCGGGTCACCCCCAACTGCCCTTCCCTGCAGGCCTGGTCACTACCAACTTTCCTTCTCTGCCAGCCTGGTCCCTCCCAACTGCCCTCCCATGCTGGCCATCTTGTGGTGGCCATCTTGTGTCAACATGGGGGCAGCCATCTTGTGTGTTGGAGTGATGGTCAATCTGCATATTAGTCCTTTATTAGATAGGATAAAACCTTGTGCACAGGTGGGGACCAGCTGGTTTGCCCTGAAGGTTGTTCCAAATCAGGTTGGGGGCTCCCTTGGGACCTGTGCAGCCTGGGCAAGGAGCCTGTGGTGGTTTGCAGGCTAGCCACACCCCCAGCGGCCCAAGCAGAGGCCTTGACATCTGGGAATTATTTATCTTTTACAATTGAAACTTTGTAGCCTAGAGCAGAGCCAAGCCTCCTGCTTGCTCCATGGCTGCAGCCATTTCTGTTGGGATTTATTTATCTTCTATAATTAAAACTTTGTAGCTTTAAGCAGAGACCAAGATAGGTCAGGGCTGCAGAAGGTTGGCTTCCTCCATCACTGGGGGCAACCCTAGCCTCCTGCTCTCTTCAGATCTGTGACAGCTGCTATTTTTGTTAGGATTTATTTATCTCCTATAATTGAAACTTTGTAGCCTTGAATGAAGGCCTGGGCCTGCCAGGGTGTGCAGAAAGCTTGGTTTCCTCCATCGCCGTGGAAACCCAAGCCTCCCTCATGCTTGCTCCAGGTCCTCAGTCATCTTGGTTGGGGTTAATTTGCATATTACTCTTTTATTAGACGGGATGTTTCTTTCTCCACCTCTCCCTTCAGCTCTGCAATCAATAAAAATGTATTCTTTAAAAAAAGAACAGGAGGGGAACTTCCTACTGGTTGTAAGATGCTGTGTGATGCTGCAGACATGTAGCATCTGGAACAGGAGCTGGATGTCACGAGCACAGAACAGAGGTCAAAACTAATGAAGTCACATGTAGCAAAGGAGACACTCAAAACTGTGGTCTAATTTATTTATTTGAATAACTGGGCCATCTGAGAGAAAACAGGAAGGTTCCTACCCCAATCACTTAGAAAAATAAGTATCATGTGAATGAAGTATCTAAATTCAACAGGGGAATACATAGCATACTCTATATAATAAAAGCCTAATATGCTAAGTGTCTGGTTGTTTAGTCAACCATTCAACCAATCAAAATGTAATATGCTAATGATATGCTAAGGCAACTCAACTGCTTGCTATGGTGTGCACTGACCACCAGGAGGCAGACACTCTGACTGGTAGGTTAGCTTGCTGCTGGAGTCCAACTGATTGAAACTGAGTGAGACAGGCCAGACATGCCCTGGAGTCCTCCCTGGTCCCTCCCCAATTGGCCCAACTCTCACATCCCTCCCAGCCCCAATCATGCACCAGTGGGGTCTCTCAGTCTGTCTGCACCCTCTTGCAACTTAGGTCCCCTTAGGGGATATTGGAGAGCTGGTTTCAGCCCAATGGCAGAACAACCAGTTGCTATGATGCACTCACCAGGGGGTAGACGCTCAATGCAGAAGCCAGGCTCATGAATAGTGAGTGCAGCAGTAGTGGTGCGAGCCTCTCCCACCTCCACAGCAGTACTGAGGATGTCTGACTGATGGCTCCTGGGCTGAGAGGGTTCAGGCTGGGCTAAACAGCCCACTAAAATGCTCAAATTTTGTGCACCAGGCCTTTAGTATATGTATCTGTAGCTACAACATATATAACTGTACTAGAAAAAATCCAGGAGACTACTTTTGTAATCTCAGAGAAAACAGCATTTCCTCGTGTGACCCAGAACCCAGGAGCCTCACAGGAAGTGTTTGGAGATTTGCAATTTGCTTACATGGAACATTATCACTCACTCCCCACAAGCCGGATGGTCCTGGAGAGAAGAGAACTCACTGATGTGGGAGCACAGTTCAGAGTCCTGTCCTGATTAGCAATAGGCCCTCATCTCAGTCTTTTCACAAAACAATATGCACACTGGTGTCACCGGTAAGCATTCTACAAGGAGCATTGCTGAGTTTTAACTTCTAGGCAGAGAGAAGCCATCACATGTCCTCACTATTTTGATTATGAAAGCAATTTCAACCCCAGCAGTACAGTGTGGCCACTCCCTCTTGAATAGCCACACCTGTTCCATCTCCGTGTCCCAGCCAGGGTTACCTGCACAGCTATGTGTCACCATCTTTCCCCCCCAACCCCCAAACACACACCTCACCTTTCTTACTGTCAGGGGCACAGAACAGGTGGATGTAAGTGTTAAAAGGTTAAACCTAAAGACTTTAATATAAGAAAAATAAAGAGGGTGCAGAGAGTTCAGAGGGCTCTGATGTAGAGGAATGATGGTTTGACCTAAACACAGCCCTCTGCCTGCGTACCTGTGTGCTGCTGGGTATGCTGGCACTTCCTGCTGGGGTTTCTGGCAGACACACTGATAGGACCGTGGGGGTTGAGCACAGTGGGCACCCCAGAACCAAACAAACACCAGCCAGGCTGCTCAGAACAGACGTGCACACCTAGTTAACATCAATGGAAACACGTCTTGCTTTTATCCTTACAGAATTCCCGGCTCTCGTGTATCAGGGTCCTTCCTGCTGTGAGTCTGAATCAGTGCCATTCCTCAGGGCAAAGGCAGATGGGCTGTGGGCACAGCAGGACTGGGCCTGGGAGGAGGGAGAACTGGTCATGGGCGTGGACTCCAGCTGCAGCCACACCTGCCAGTCCTGCTGCCCAGAGGGGCCTCAAGTGGACATTTTGTCCCCAGACAGTGAAGCTGAGCGAGAAATAGGAACTGTCCACACAGAAAGAGGGGCAGGGAAGTGACAGCATAGCTGAGCCTGTTTACAGATGAGGCAACCGAGAGTCACACTACCGCCTCGCTGGCAGGACTGCCCTCGGTGGCTGTTGTTCCTTCTGTTCTAGGCGCAGGCATGCTATTAACGCTATTCCTACCATCCTATTCACCCTCCCCTCTGGCAATCAACAGTCTGTTTTCCATATCAATGAGTTTTTTTTTTCCTGTTTTGTTATTTTGCTCATTAGATTTCACATATAAGGAAGATCATAAGGTGCTTGCTCTGACTGGCTTTTCTCACTCAGCAGAACCCCTCCAGGCCCCTGCCTGTGCAGCGAATGGTGAGGGTGCATTCCTGTTCTGCTGAGCAGCACCCACTGGGCCCATGTCCCACCTCCATCCAGCTGCTTGCTTGTGAGCACCAGGCTGCGCCCTTACCTCGGCTGCTGTGAAGGACAGTGAGCAGAGGCCATGTACTCTGTGAATCAGTGTTTTGCGTTTCTTTGGATATATTCCCAGAAGTGGAAGTGCTGGGCTCTGTGGCAGCGCTACTTTTAATTTCTTGAGGGAACTGTGGGTGATTAGTTGCTACAGAAACACATCCCGGAGTGGAGGGTCACAGAATCCCAATTCCTGCTTCTTGTCCGGGAACTGGGGGTGGAGGCTGGCCAGAAAGGACACAGCTCATTCAGCCCCTCTGAACACATCAGTGAGAGAAATGTTAAAAACGGAGCCTTTCCTGATGCAAGGCCTTTGTGGTTTCTAGCAGCAATTGCAGGGTGGGCAACAGTAGGTAAATAGTAATCACCACAATCATAAATGACACAAGGAAAAAGTGCCTCGCTTTTGCCCGCCCTGCATTCCTGCCTCCTCGTCCTCTGCTCCTGCTGCACCTCACTTTAGGGTGCTCATGGGGCTGACAACCTTCACCCTCGTCCATGTGCCAGAATGTGTCCCTTCTCCATACCTGACCCTGTGTCTGCATGCTCCTGCGCCGTGGGGTGGACGCTCCTGCGAGGTATTGTCTGGACTTAGCAGCTCCTACCAAAAAGATAGTGGTTTCAGTTTATTGACTGGGGCTCTGGAGGAACAGGAACCCCGGGAATCAGTGACTAGAAACTGGATTTAGCTTTTGCAATTAAAAAACATTTTAACCAGATCCATGCAGACACATGTATGTTTCCGTTTATAGGAGGTGCCCCGAACAAGCCATATGAGAGAGATGGAGGTGGAAGGGGTAGGGAGGGCAGAGAGGAGGTTTAGGGCTGAGCATCCTTGTGACCAGAAGTCAGGAGGCAGTATTAGACCTGCTCCTCACGCCGGGGTCTGGCCATGAGCTCTCCGACCAGGTTGGTGGCTACTGAAGACTGGGGTGGCAATTTCTCAAAATACGCCAGCACTGAAGTTTGCTGGAGTGACTCGCTCTTCCTTTCATGAGTGACTTCTCTGCAGCTTGCGAGGCTATTGGACAGCATTTTACCCACAGAACTTATTTCAAAATTGGAGTCAACCCTTTCAAATGCTGTTGCTGCTTCACCCACCAAGTCTGGAACATCCTATGTCCTTTGTGCCAAGTTAGCAATTTTTACAGCATCTTCACCATAGGTCGCATCTTGGAAGCTCTACTTTAGTTCTGACTTTTTTTTCTATCAATTGTCAGAGTAAAAGGCCTATAAGACAAGTCTGAAAATCTCGGTTCGTCAAGTCTGCCCAGCGTCTCACACACAGATCTGACTAGACATTTGGTGACCACACGCGTCACTGATGAACCTTGGATTAAAGCTGGGGAAGAAATGACTGAATGTACAGCCAGGAGCTTCTGACCACTGCTGTTTCTTTCTTATAAATTTCTGTATTTCTAAAAACATTCTGTTTCTTGGTGGGTGGAAATTTTATCTGCTTTGATTTGTGATTCACTTTCTCTGCATGTCACTATCTAATCTAAGAGCCTGAAAATTCCTTTTTCTCAATCCCAGTGGCAAAGATTGAAATGAAGGGCTTACAATATGCATTTTCCCATATATCCCAAACCATTTATTTATTACTGCACAGGCAATGCTCCAGGCCTGGGTGCTTTCAGAGTGAGTTGAAGACTCCATCTCGATCAAATGCCGTCGGGGTAAGTGGGCCTGGATCAAAGCCTTCACTAAGTGAGGAGATCCTGGGCACTGAGCTCTGGGGCGCTCTGGAGCCCGATGCCGACTGGAACGAGATGCAGGGTGGAGGGTAAGATGCCAAGGAAATGTCCCTCTTTCCACATGAGAAAGTTGAACTGGGAGATCTTCATTCCTTTCAGCCTTAAAACATGTTTTTCCCAAACTGAACGAACTATTTTTTAAATGAGTTTCCCGTGTTCACGGCAACACGATTTATAATAGCTAAGTCCTGGAAACAGCCCAAGTGTCCATCAGCAGATGAGTGGATTGAAATAGCTGTGAGACATCTACAACATGGAATACTGTGCAGCTGTAAAAAAAAGGAGGATCTTTCACCCTGTGAGACAGCATGGAGAGGCCTGGAGAGCATCATGTTAAGTGAAGTAAGTCAGTCAGAGAAAGACAAGTATCACATGATCACACTCATATGTGTGATCTAATGAACAAAATAAACTGATAAATGGAGTGGATCCAAAGACTTGGAAACATGGAACAGAGTGCAGAATCTCAGAGGGAAGGTGGTGGAGGGTGGATGCATATATGCATCACCCAGGGACACAGACAGTGGGGTGATGAAGGCCTGGGGTGGGGACAGAGGCAGGCTAGAAGAGGTCAATGGGGGGAAAAGGAGACATATGTAATACTTTCAACAATATAGATTTAAATTTAAAAACATAAAATAAAATTACTTTCCCTGGAGTGTGAGTGTGGGGGACTGAGCCATCCCTAAGCCCATTGGGTCTCAAGATATGTGCCCGAGACCAGATGGACGGGGGTGGGTCACAGTTCAATCTCCCTATTTCACTTAGTGGCCTCAAAGCCATTCATGTAAGTTCTCTATGGTACATGGTTATAACCGTTTTATGACATCACTGTTGCCAATCTCTGTACCTATTTATAAACACAGCTTCCTCCTGAGTGTGTGGGAGTTGGGCCATGCTGAGGGCAAATAGACCGAAGAGCAAGAGCAACGGCCAGAGCCTCTGCTGTGACCCAGCCTCCAGGGCTGCTGTCCACATGCTTGTTTCTAGAAGTGTCTTCCCATGCTCTCACCTCCCCCCCCCCCCAACCCTGCCCTCCAGGCTCTCACCCACTACCTCAGAGAAGGCAGAGAGGCACAAAACGCATGGCCTGAAATTCCAGTTAGTCAAAGCTTTTATTGATTCACCTTTAGAATTATGTTTTATTTTTAAAAATATACTTTATTGATTTCAGAGAGGAAGGGAGAGAGACACAAACACAGATGAGAATCACTGATCAGTGATTCTTGCACACCCCCACTGGGGATCAAGCCTGCACCCGGGCATATGCCCTGACCAGGAATTGAACCGTGACCTCCTGGTTCATAGGTTGACACTCAACCAGTGAGCCACACTGGCTGGGCTAGAATTACCTGCTTTTAATCTTAGCTACATTAAAAGTCAGTTTGCAGTAATTCAAACTATTTGCAATTCAGACATACCAAGTCACAATTCAGTTGTGGTACAAGTCGGCAGTTTATGGCCAATATGTGAAGTGACTGGAACTTGATTTAAATATCTGTGGGCAGGTGACTCCTCCAGGGAGAGATTTCCAGCTTAGAAATAACCTTCAAAATGAGTATGTCTTGCCCTAGCTGGCGTGGCTCAGTGGATAAAGCATTGGTCTGAGGACTGAAGGGTCCCAGGTTCAATTTTGGTCAGGGCACTTGCCCAGTTGTAGGCTCAATTCCCAGTAGGGGGCGTGCAGGAGGTAGCGATTAATGATTATCATCAATGTTTCTACCTCCCTCTCCCTCTCTGAAATCAATAAAAATATATTTATGAAAAAAAAGTATGTCCTAAATAGTTTACAGAAATCAACGTCTAACCTAAGTAGTACCAGTGATACAGTGACATCTCTGATGGAGTGAGTGGCGGAGGTCACATGGACCCTCAGGGGAATGATCATTGCAGAGAGGGGTACAGGTGGTCACAGAGGCAGGGCAGGGGTGACAGCTCTGAGAACCCAGTAACCTCTGAGCACTAACTCCAACCACAGCCAATGACAGAGATATAAACCAATACCAAATGAGCAATAATAAATCAGAACGTGCAGAAGCCTCATGAGAAGGCCCAGAGGATTAAAATTAAGACCCACTGGTCATCGGTTATAGACCAAGCACACTGGGTGCTTTTAAATGTCCATGAAGCAGCCTTTAACTGCACTCAAATAGGTGAGAAGTCTAAAGCATTTTATTTTATAATAGCCGTGTGGCCTGGTGCATGAAATCCGTGCACATTAAAAGGGAATTAATTAGAGGAAATACTTTAATATTGTTATTTGCCCTTCTATGTAATAGAAGTGTCAGAGATGAAAGAAAATTAGTAAAATGTATATGAAAACTTTCCTCCTGTCAGAGTCTGGGATGTGCTGCAGGACCCAGAGTCAAGTCCCCACCTACCCACATGTGCCTCAAAATCATGCAAGACCCAGACCCAGCCAACCCCCCTATTGGGCTAGATCCAGACCCAGTCAGTCCCACCCTTGTCAAGCCCTGCTGGGCAGAGGGTACGGCCTGAGGTCATCAAGCCCCGCTGGGTGGGGTTGTGGCCTGAGGTCCCTCGTCAAGCCCTGCTGACCAGGGGGCACGGCCTGAGATCCCCCAGCCTGGAACTGGGGCAGGGGGTATGACCTGAGGTCCCCCAACCTGGCGGCAAGGTGGGGATTTCGGCCTGAGGTCCCCTGTCAAGCTCCACATGGGTGGAGGTGGGGGGTCCCTGTTGATTGCTTATTAAGGCTCATTATGGGAACTTGGCCTCCGCTGTAGGTGTAGCCATCTTGTGTTATGGAAAACCTAACTCTGCTTGTGGGCACCTCTATCATTGTGGCAAAGTGATAGTCAATTTGCATATTCCCTATTTATTATAAAGAATTCTCAATGACCAGAGACAGGATTTAGTCAACATGAGAAACCCTGTGGCAGTGAGGCACTGCCCAAGGGGGAGCAGAATGGCTCGAGCCCAGGGTACCAGGTGTGGTGCTGTCCACTGGGGAGGCAGAGAGAAAGGAAGGGTGGTGTCACGCTACAGTCTTAAAAAGAGCAAATCCACGCAATCTTAAGTAAAAATGGGTGATTTATTATATAAAATGATTGGCAGCATACAGAAAAATCACTTCTTGTTCACCTTGACATGTTATTTGAGATGCCAAGCTACAGTTGGAAGAGCTGGTTAAGAACTACTAAAAGGTTTATGTTTGAGGAAATTATTCAAGTTACAAGATGCTAAGTAAATAAATGCACTTCAAAATACAGCAAGTGCACACAAGTGTGAGAATAATGACCTTAAATGAGTGGTTCCTTCAATAAACCAACCATTGAGGAGCACAAGTCAAGTTAGACATGGACCAAATGTATTGCTCATTGTAAAATCATTAAAAACAAACAAAACAAAGAACTAAACAAGTAATTTGGATTAAAAAAATAATAAGAATATCCCAATCTATGTGTTTTCTCTATTGATAGACAATGTGGAGGCCGCCTGCGTGCTGCAGGCCCGCTGACTGTGCAGAGGCCCTGGGAAAATGTTGAGACCTGTTCCTTGCAGGGGAGAGTGTGAGGTGCTGGGAGGAAGGAAGAACACTGCGCCTGCCCTTGCACAGAGAACTTACCCACTGAGTATGCTCAGCGCAGGACAGTACAACTCTGCTTCTGAAGACGCTTCCCCCAGGAGCAAGCCAGGCAAAGGCTCCATCCAGCCAATGGCCAGGCAAGTGGGAATATCTAGGTTGGAATCTTCTTGCCAAACTGAGATACAAACCAGAAAACTTGGATCCCATCTATAATCTTGGTTGTAAAAAACGAAAACAAAAACAAACAAACAAACAAAAAAACAACACCGAATCTTTAAATTCACAAACTAAGCTATAGATGTCAGGTGGTGCGTGAGTGCTCGTGCCCTGAGCCCATGGAGTTGGGGCACAGCACCCGGCTAGCACCGTTCACAGTTTAGGGTCCTGAGTTTGATCAGAGAAAAGCAACTGGAAAGCAAACCACAAGCCTGCTCAACAGCAGGCCACAACACACGGCTGGGCAATACGTTCACCTTGTATTTACAGTTTTAAAGCTGTAATTTTAATGGGGACAACTACAGTGGAATCACACACATGATTTTAAAGCTTGTTTTTTAAAAAAAGGCGTTTTGATCCAATAAGGCCACCTGAGTGACATCTTCAATGACGGCAAGCCCACCATTTTGAAGGGAAAACATTTTTATTTCAAAACCTAACAATGACTATAAAAAGGAAGCATTTAATGAAATGGTTGGGTAAACTGCATGCGACAGCCTGAAGAGGAGCCTTTGAGAATGGCGAGCGCACAGCGACCCCAGGTCTGTGCTGACCCACTGACCTGTCAGCCTCTGGCTCTGGCACTGCTGCCCAGGGAGGAAGGGTGGTAAGAGCACTTCAGCCTCAACAGGGACCCTGTGCGTAACTGGCACACAAGCCATGAGAGCTGCTGGTGGGACACTGTCAGCCCAAAATCAGCATCTGCTTCTAACTAGGAACAGGTTGCCTCGGCCACAACACCTCTGCTCCCCCTTCCTGAAAAGTCACCGGAGCAAAGGGCACGCACACGGAGAACGGTGCCTCTAACTGTTCTGTGAGCAGGACAGACACAGACAGCTCCTGAGACTTTATAAATAGGACCAATCAGCATACGCTTGGGTCATTCCTCTGCTCACAAGTCCCCAGAGAGAAGATACCACAAAAGTGCAGATCGAAGACCCCCGGGGGGTGAAGGGTCACCGTGCAGTCCAACCCAGCTACTTGAAGCAGACAGATTCTAGCCTCAGAGAAGCAGAGCCATTGAAACCAGTCCTTTTGTTTGTGCCATGAACTTCAGCCCGGCTCTGACAGGGGATGGGGGGAGACACCCAGACAGCACCAGGCTCCTGACAAGCATGTGCTCAGGGGGTCCCACTTAGGGGGGTCACACGACGTCGATGCTGCCATCCGGCTGCCTACTGCTCACCAGCGGAGCTTCCAGTTCCACTTCACAGGCGACAAGAGCTGCCTTCAGCTCCACTTGTGCTCGATGGACCACGTAGAACATGAGGCCAACACTGATGATAACCTGAGAATCAAACAGAGCAGACCATGAGCACCTCACAAAGGAAACAAGGGAAAGAGCACCCATCAATGCCTGGTTTAGGATGCTTCTCAAACACGCAGGGAAGGACTTGAAACAATGCACACACCTGTCATCCACTCTCCCCCTGGCAGTCTGCTGGGAGTGGGGCCAACATCTAAGGTGACCAGGACTGGGCGCCAGGGAAGCACACGCAGGAATGCACCCCTCCAGCCCACATGTGACATCATGTCAAACCCGTCCCTTAACTAAAAGCTTCTCCAACGACAGATATGGCAACAGAGGGAGTGTGGGCTGAACCGAGTGAAGGCCTGACTGGCTCCTCTCTGTACACCTGGCAATGCCCAAAGAACCTGGGCCACTGAGCAGCACTACCATGTGCAGATGAAATACCTGGCACGTCATCCCTACAGTACATGGCACCTCAAAAACCTGACAACAGCACCACTGACAGAGCATCTGTGTCCTGACACCACATGTCAATAACAGCAGAAATCAAAACTAACAAGTACTAACCAATCACACAGGTCACTGTCTCACTAGAATTAGTTAGCTGACCACTATTCCTGGTCATGAGCGTGGCCGGCCCATACACGGCCTCAGCTCAGTGGTCTGCCTGCAGCTGTCACCATATACAGATGCCAGCTGCTGGTGTGCTGACAAACTAGCTCTTGGGGTCGGAGGTGGGAATCCTGATTTGGAGCACCTGCCATTCCCATGGTATAAATATTTCTGCCATGATTAGTTTCATGCCAGCAATTCACCATCACTGAGGGAAGCACTGTGAAGGATATGTCCAAGGCGGGCTTGAAATAATAAAAATACAAGCCTCCTAGGGTTTTGGTAGGAATTAAATGAGCTCAACTATATGGCAAATAAAGCACTCAATAAAGGATAGCTGTCACTTCATCATCATCATCTTACTAGATCATCAAAATTTATGATTTTCTATTTTGGTAAATCTCAGGAATAAAATGTATCATAACTAAAGAAATCAACTAACTCTTCCTGTATGCAATTTAAGTGCCCTAAATTAATGAGCCTACATACAGAACTTTTCTCTTTTATCAACCTCTTACTAGGTGTACTGATTAATAATGGCGGATTTTGTAATAAAAAAGAGAAACATCAAAGGTACTTTATTCAAAGTAATGTCCATCACTAGCTACACATTTTCCCCGTCTTTCAGATAATTTGTGGATACTGTCCCAATAGAACTTTTCTTGTTTTGAGGCAAATCATTCAGAGACCCCATTTTCCACATCTTCATACGTTTTGAAGTGCTGCTCAGAAAGCGCGTGTGCCATTGATAGGAACAAGTGGTAATCTGAAGGAGCAAGTTCTGGTGAATACCATGGGTGGATTAATAATTCCCAGGCAAGATCTTTTAACGTGTCTTTAACTGGTTTTGAAGTGTGAGATGATGCATTATCATGAAGCAAAATAGTTTGCCGTGTCTTCTGGCCCATTCTGGTCATGTTTCTATCAAAGTGTCATTCCAATTGATTATTTGTTATTGGTAGCAATCAGCATTAACGGTTTCACCTGGTTTTAGAAGCTCATAATATAGCATACCTTCCTGATCCCACCAAATGCAGAGCATTATCTTCTTTCTGAAGTGATTTGGCCTTGAACTCAATGTTGATGGTTGACCTGGGTCAACCAATGATTTTGTGCATTTGGGATTCTCAAAATAAATCCACTTTTCATCGCCAGTCACAATTCGATGCAAAAAAAGAACTTTCTTTCTCATTTTACTCATGATTTTTCGGTTTTCCATTTGTCTTTTGTTCAGTTGATGCAGCACCCATTTTCCTTCCTTTAAAATCTTTCCCATTGTTTGCAAACCATCGGAAATTGTTGGCTGAGCAACGTTTAACCTTTCTGCAAGTTGTTTTTGAGTCTGACACGGATCTTCATCCAGTATGCTTGTAATTGTTGGTCTTCAAACTTTTTTGGTTGACCTGGACATTCTTTGTCTTTTACACTGAAATTATCACTTTTAAAGTACTTAAACCAGCGTTCACAAGAATCTTGAGATGGAGCATGTTCACCATAAGCTTCATGAAGTATATGATAACTTCTTCAAAATAATAAATTAAAACTTCCCACAAATGCTCTCTCTTTTTTTGTGGCATGAAATTTGGCAGTTTTAAGCATAACACCTTCAACAAATTTGACATATGAAGTTTTGAAGTTTTGTTTGTCAATGCAACAAAATAGCATACATATCAAGATATCAAGTCGCATATATATATATATATATATATATACACACACACACACACACACATATAACATATGTGTAACTCCATCTATTGAAAAAATCCGCATTATTAACTGGTAAACCTAGTATATGGTATTATATGTTCCCCAACTATATGCATGATAATAATCCATTATACGAATCTTACTTAGATTTGTAGCAGAAATCTTTACTTTTTAGAAAGCAATACTTTCTAAAAAATGTTTGCTCTACATCAAATTATATCAGAAAAAAATATATATTACCAATATAATATTCTAAGAAACAAAAGAGTTCAATAATTTGACGATAAAGTAACTAAAATAAAAAGCCAATCCATCAAATCTCACTAAAATTACTTTCCAAAACAGAGTATTCACACTAACTCAAAATAGTATATTTGGTTTAGTGATGACTGTGAAAATAATCACCAAAGAAAGAACCCAGTTTTTGTCATTTCTTTTTGTTTAAAATAATCTTCAATTCAGTTCCATATACTTCCTTATAGCCACACAATTAAAATGTAAATTGTCAAAATATTACGTATGATTAAAAGAACAAGAAAATACATAAAAAGCAAAAATTTCTTTAATTATTTTCGATTAAATCTGTTAGATTTAAATCAGCAATGTTTTACAAGAGAGAAAAAAAAAACAACCCTTGGCTATAAACTCACCTGTAAACAAAAAACAACATATCCATTAACAGTCTGTTCAGCAATAACATCTTCCATGGTCCGCAGAGTGGTGCCCAGGTATGAATTCAGGAGCTGGGTGGGCAGCAGCCCCACCGAGGACGCCAACAGGTAGCTGGGTAAGGGGAGTTCTGTCATCTGCAAGACCAAGGGAAAGGGAAGGGTGACTCACCAGCAGGACACCTTCACCCTCACACGGAACTGTGCAAAAGTATAGATATGGATTTTCCCTTGGAGCAGAGGGAGCTGAGTTTTAAAAATGATTATAAAGGGAAAACATGCAGAATGGATTAAGAATAAAGTAAAGTTTAAAATGTTTCAATGTTCAATTTTTCTACCACTGAAAGGTATCATGTGCGACTCTCTTTCTCCCACGCACAGAAACAGGGTCGCTCTGTAAAGCCTCCTCTGGTCACACCTTCACCAGCACGTTAGGGGCAGTTCCAGGTCTGGAGGCAGAGGCCCCAGCAGCCTTCCAGGGCTGAGTGTCCCCAAGCTACCCCATCTCTGAGCATCAGTCAGCTTCTTCATCTGTGAAATGAAGATAAACCACCTCCCTACATGGCTGTTGTGAGGATCAGAGGGTTTTGAACAATATCTAGCAAATGCCTATCTCATGAAAAAATCTGCATTATTAACTGGTAAACCTAGTATATGGTATTACATGTTCCCCAAACTATATTACAATATGCATGATAGTAATCCATTATACGAATCTTACTTAAACACTCCACAAAGGCAGAAATGATCCTTGTATAGTCATGCTACAGCTGTGACTGTGGCTTCATGGATCACTCTGTGTATTTTCCTGTGGACATGTGAGCATGTACTTCTTTTTCTGCCACTCTAATTCGTAGCGGAGGCAGTGTCTAAATTCCACAAAACCTCTCTCAGGACTTGAGCTGTGTGCAACCCTTTGCAGGGCAAGGGGTGCTCCTGGTGTTTCCTTCTAGCTAACAGACTTCCAGCTCTCCCACCAGCAAGTAGCTCCCTGGGGAGGCCCAGGAGCCAGGAATGCAGCCCCAGGAGCAAAGACAGGAGGCATGTCTGGAGGCGAATCCTCCAAAGTCAAGCTTGGAGTTGACTGAGGTGCAGAGAGAACTGCACCCAGGCCAGCCTCCTACACAGGGCCTCCAATGACAGAACCTGGGAGGCAATGCTCATTAAGCCACTCTGTTCTGGAATGATCTGTTACACAATAAATGTATTTCCATTTTTCAGGATAAATCACTAGGAATGGATCCATTGGATGGAATTATAAAAACTTTTCCCAAAAAAGTCCCCAGTGACTTACATACGCCTATCAGTAAGTAATGCATTAGTGTTCATTCCATCACAGCAACACTCAATACATTCCAGTCTTCCTGAGTTTGACAGGGGTAAATAATTTTTTATCAACACTATTTAATACAACTGATATTCGTTTTAAAGTATGGCTTTATGTGTTCACACCTGCCCATTTGTTAACTGAAACACTGAGTAGTTTTCTTATGTATTCATTAGAGCTGTTTATGTGGTGAATATTTTCCTCGATAGTGTTCCTTATACTTTGACATATAATTTTTTCTACATCTGTGTGTAATCTAGTATTACCTATATTTTCCTCTGATTTCTCTATTGCTTTCAGCTTTAGAGTTTCTTCAGATCCCTGTTTTTACCTGTATTTTTTTATAATTGTCTTTTCCTTTGTAGCGTTTACCACTTACTCCTTCTAGAATTTATTTGGCTTAAATGTGAGAATATAAAGGAGAGAAAAGAGCCTATTCCTGCCCTTCCCCCATAGCCAATCTTCCTAGCATTACTTGTGGAATTAACTTTTGTAGTGACTTGTGATATTGACATTAGAAATGAAGTAACTGTATGTAAAAGGAGCCATTTGGAGTTCTAATGTGGGCCGATATCCTAAATCTTGTGTTGTAAAGACTATCAGATAACTTCCCATCCTTCAAAATTTTCATTTCTCTCCTTTGAAAAATTGCCATTAATTATCTTACAGATAAATGTTGGACTACTCTGTCATTCAAAAACATTAATCAATTTTATATAGGATTAAGGTATATTTATATACCTTATTAGAGGCCCAATGTACAAAATTCATGCACGGGGGAGGGGTGTCCCTCAGCCCAGCCTGCACCCTCTCCAATCTTGGATATCCCTCTCACAATCCAGGACTGCTAGCTCCCAACTGCTTGCCTGCCTGCATTCCTGATTACACCTGTTTCTGCCTACCAGCCTGATTGATGCCTAACTGTGCCCCTGCCAGCCTGTTTGCCCCTAACTGCCCTCCCCTGCAGGCCTGGTCCCCCTCAATTGCTCTCCTCTGCAAGCCTGGGTCCCCCCTCCCAACTGCCCTTCCCTGCAGGCCAGGTCAACCTCCGAACTGCCCTTCCCTGCTGGCCATCTTGTGTCAATATGGGGACAGCCATCTTGTGTGTTGGAGTGATGGTAAATCTGCATATTAGTCCTCTATTAGATAGGATAAAGGCCTCGTGCACAAGTAGGGACCAGCTGGCTTGCCCTGAAGGGTGTTCCAAATCAGGTTGGGGGTTCCCTTGGGCATGGGAGGCCTGGGCAAGGAGCCTGTGGTGGTTTGCAGGCTAGCCACACCCCCCAGCAACCCAAGCAGAGGCCTTGGAATGTGGGATTTATTTATCTTCTACAAACAAAACTTTGTAGCTTAGAGTGGAGCCAAGCCTTCTGCACACTTTGTGGCAGCAGCCATTTCTGTTGGGATTTATCTTCTATAACTAAAATTTCTTAGCCTTAAGCGGAGGCCAAGGCAGGCTAGGGCTGCAGAAGCATGGCTTCTTCCATCGACAAGGGCAACCCTAGCCTCCAGCTCTATGGCTACAGCCATTCTTGTTGGGATTTTTCTATAATTGAATCTTTGTAGCCTGGAGTGGAGGCCTGGGCTGGCCAGGGTGTGCAGAAAGCTTGGCTTCCTCCATCACCAGGGAAACCCAAGCCTCCCTCCTGCTCTCTCTGTGGCCCGTCATCTTGGTTGGGTTAATCTGCATACTTGCTCTTGATTGGCTGATGTGTGTAGCTTATGTATATGTGGAGTGATAGTTAATTTGCATATTACTCTTTTATTAGTTAGGATTAAACTAGATAGAGCTGAAACCTCCAGAATATTTAGCACTTATCCAAAATGTTTCTGTAATTTCTCAGAATTTTCACATCTTACTAAAGTTTAGTAGTTTTATTTATACAGTGGTACCTCAAGATACGAGTGTCCTAACATACGAGATTTTTGAGATAGGAGCTGTCGAGCGAGCGATTTTTGCTTTGAAATACGAGCAATATTTGAGATAGGAGTAATTGAGTAGATTGGCCAGCTGCACACGACCCACCAGTTTACCTCGACTCGAGTGTCTCATAGTTTCCCACACCTCAAGGTTACAAAACGAATTAAACTCGTATCTCGAGGTACCACTGTATACATCATGCATGTTATTTACTATTTCTAAGCATTTCATGTAGTTGCTACTGCCATGAATGCAGAGAATAACTGTTCCATGTCCCTACTGTGGTATGCTCGTGAGACCTGGTACCAACAGAGTGTCTTAGCAGTCCCCTTCATCCACTCCTGCTTTCGGTGAAGCTGCGTCCACCTGTTCACAGATGATCCACTAGAGGCAGCAATGCTGGTTTGGAAGTTCATTCACAATCCCCATAAAAACGACACTCACATCTGCACCCCAAAGTCTTAGTGGCACCCACAGAGACAGCAAGGCAGTAATAGCCACCTGCTTGGAACCAGAACAACACAGTCAGTCCCCAAGGACAGGAGAGGCAACACTGGTGCAGAGCATTAGAGTGAGCAGGACCAACCTGGCTGCAGAGACAGGGCAAGGACAGTCTGGAGATGAGGTACAGGGACAACTCTGCAAGCTGCACCTGGGCTGGCAGGCAGGTGGGACAGGGCAGGTGGGAAAGGACAGGTGGAATGGGGCAGGTGGAAAGGGCAGGTGAGATGGGGCAAGTGGGATGGAGTAGGTGGGAAAGGATAGGTGGGACAGGGCAGGTGGGAGGCAGGTGGGACACAGGCAGGAAAGGAAGGCCTGTCCTGGACACTGGTGAGCAGTTGGAATTGTTTCCAGGCACATGCTGGGGATCCTGGGAAGCATGACAGGACACTAGGTGACACAGGTAAGGCCTTGGGGTGACACATGGTGTCTAGTTAAGGAATGGCATGAATGGTGTCAAGTTTAAGGAAGTTTCCTATTAGTTTGAAACACTCACTGGAAAGAACTTTCTTTGGAATAAACATTTTAAATACATAAGTAAATAAATATTTAAGTTACAAAATATCAAAATTCGAAGAATCAATCCAGAGTCTAAATGTAATAAAGTTTCTCTGAATAGTTAAAAAGATCTTCTTTATAAAGTATGGCAAATTATAGGTTTGTAATTTTTGCTCATTCAACAAAACTTTACAAATGCCTTCTACACATGAGGCCCCACCCTATGCAGAGATAAAGACATAAAGACAGGAAACACAGGGGCCCGGCGGTCACTGGGAGTCACTTTGTAGATTCCTTAACAAGTACCCATTACATTCAGAAAAAGGTCACAGAAACCATTTGCTGCATTCACTCACGTTACAGAGGAAAAGCGGTGCATTTACCTGCAGAGACCAGAGAAACACACTAAACTGTTTTCTTCGTCAAGGAAAAATAACCTGTACTCTTCAAAGTTTACAATTAATTTATTTTGTAGACAGAACAAAAACCTGTTAAATAAATTTTAAAAAGACGCCTGCTTTTTTCAATGAAGAAAGGGTAATAAGACATGTGTGTACATGTTAGTATAACACAACAGTCTAGAGAGATCTGTGAGTTGTAAGCCCAGGAACCATGTCCCTGAGAAACGCAGCTCTTCTCAGACCCGCAGGCCTGGGGAGTCCATGCCTCTCCATGTATTGGTGTGTGCTGGGCTGGTCACTTCCCACTCCATGCCTCCTGTGCTTTAGCTGTTGGAGGGTTAGGGTTGGTGTGAGCATTAAATAACGTGCCAGGTAGAAAAATAGGGCCTTCACTTAGTAAGTGCACTGTAAATACTTATTAAATTTAAAACAATCTCTGGGGGATAGAAAAAAGGAAATCTCTATATATAGAGGTAATATACAAATTAGGCCAGGATTCGGTAATGGGTCATGACCAGACAGGAGGAGGTTGCATGCACAGATGAGACCCGGAGCTGTGTGGCACTGGGCTCATGGTGGCTGTGGGCTCAGGAGGCTATGGGTTCAGACAGCCGTGAGCCCTGGCGGCTGTGAGGTCCAGGGCTCATGGCAGGCATGCACTCATGGCAGCCGTGGGCTTAGGTATCTGTGGGCTCACAGCAGCCATGTGCTCAGGCAGCTGTGGGCTCAGGCAGCTGTGAGGCCCAGGGCTCAGGTCTTGCAGTCCCTGAGGTTAGCAGTGGCAGCAACAGCAGCAGCAGCGAGATGATGGGGATGATGGTGCCTTTCCTGATCAGCCTAGTCGCCTCTCACAGAGCTAGTCCAGACTGTGGCTTAGGTCTGCTCCACTAGAGGTTCAGTAGGACATCTTGAGGGCTCCAGGACTGTGAGAGGGAGCTGCCAGGCTGAAGCCCCTCCTCCAGTGCACAAATTTTCGTGTACCGGGCCTCTAGTAGTAAATAATAAGCAAACTATATTTTATCACAGCTATGCCGTAGATGTTACACATGTTACAACAGAAAGTACCTCCTCTCTCTCTAAAATTAATAAATAAAAACATATTTAATAAATAATAAGTAAAATACAGGAAAGGAAGAAGAAGAAAAGAGAAATATGCCTGGAGAGGAGAGCAGCAGTGTGAGGCCATGCAGCCATGTACCAAGTACAACTTCATATTCACTTATTTAATATGTTAAAGAGGCATTAAAAAAACTTTTAAATTAATAAACATGTAATTATGTCCCTATTCCTTATTATATACACAGAACTACACTAGGGACTAAAGATACAATGAAGAAGCAGAGTCATGGCTGCGATCCTATCAGCAGAATATAGTACAAAGTTTGACTCTATCATTAATTTATTACCTAGTGACCTTGGCTAACTGCAGGAATGGTAACCAAGGCCAAGAGGGGCATGCTTGCTAAGCCAGGCTCTAAGACATGTATTTACCTGATGTAGTCTCCTCAGCAATCCTATGGAACAGGTACCACTGCTCTCCCCATTGTACAAATAAGCATCTGACCCACAGAAAGGACAAGCAGCAGGTTAGAGCCTCAGCACAGCCCTCAGTCAGGGCCTGCTGGGAGGGCGAGAGCGGTGCACAGAAGGAACCGGATAGCAGGCACCGCCAGGGACAGAAAAGGTACACAGCTCACCATGACAGTGGAGAACTAAGCAGACTCATGATGGAGTCTCGACTCCTTACTCCCAACCTTCACTGAGTCCTAGCACATTTGTCCTCCACCCAAGCGCGGTGAGCATTCACACTCATACTTCACACTGGAGAGGCCTGAGACCCTACCTATGGCCAGCATCAGGCCTCCGCCTAACTCAGTCAACAGCCACTGACGCTTCTGTGAGAGAAAACACAAGATTTGCAAAAGGATTTCAAAAGAAAAAAAATAATTTTGTCACAAAGTTAAGCTGTTTAGAATTATTCTTAATACACAAGTTTACAGAGACTAAAAATGACTTGTTTTCTAAACAAAACAATGTGTCAAAACCACTAACATAACATGAGGCCCTCCTGTGGCTGAATTCTGTCTATACCACCAGTTTAAGTCGGCTAAAGGGCTGAGTTCCTAAAGCCTCTGCAAACTCTGGGAGTCACTTAATTTGGGGCCTTGTGAACTAGTTCCACCACTTCAGCTCCCAAAGGTGAAGCAGGGGCAGGTGGGCTGCTGATGTGTTCCCAGACACCATGTGAGGGGGCAGCAGGCTCTGCCCTCCGCCAGAGGTCAACAGCAGCGCACAGGGTAGGCCTGAAGGAGCGCGAAGAGCATGCGCGCTGGGTACCAGAAGTTGTGATTTCAGAGTGAAGTTCTTCTGAGAAAGATTAGCAGGAGAACTTTACCTCTTTACACTGCATTAAAGCAAGTTACGGGCAAAGAAAGGCCAATTCAGTGAGGAAATGTGAGTCTGCAGCTATGGCACTTGCGGGTCATGGAACATTGGAGTCACACGAGGAAGGCGACAGAGATTGCTGGGGTGCGGCCCTTGCTCCTTGGCTGGCACTTCGTGCCCAGAGAAGATGACAAATGGACATTTCCATCCATTTCCACTCAGAGCGGCAAGTTTCGTTTTGACCAAAACCACGCGAACGGGAGTATTCCTCCTTTGCCAGACATCCCGCTGGGGCCTGACCTATCAGCTTCACTGTGAGCTCCCAAGGAGTCCTGGCACCTGTCGCTGTCTTCTCCCGGGCACTGACTGACCCCACGGGCGGGGGCGCCCTCCCCGCCGGGACCTGATGCGGAGTGCCAGCCGGCAGCACCACTCACCGAGAACACCGCGTTCTGCAGCCCGAACGGAATGGGCGTCAGCCGGGCAAGCGCCACCACCTTGAGGCCGCCAGCGCCCTGCACCACGCGGACGACGGCACTGAGCCCCTCGTTGCCTCGCACCCAAGCAGCCACGCGCGCCGCCAGCAGCTGCCGGCAGACCACGTGCGCCAGGCCTGTGCCGAGCAGTGCGCCCGCCGCCACTAGCGCCAGGCCCGGCGCAAAGCCGTACAGGTAGCCGGCGGCCACGCTGAGCGCCAGGTAGCCCCAGGCGCAGGGAAAGGACACCGCCATAAAGCCCAGCGCGAAGAGCAGCGGGCCCAGTGGCGGCGGCAGGCCCTCGGCCCAGCGCAGCAGGTGCCGCAGCGCGCGGCGGGCCAGTGCCAACGAGGCCAGGCCCAGCGCCGCCAGCGCGCAGCCCAGCGCCAGGCCCCGGCCGCAGCGCGCGCGCCCCACAGCGGCCACGCCGTCCCCGAGTCGCGCCCGGGCCGCGCGCTCAGCAGGCAGCTCCGAGGCCGCGGGGCCGGGCGCCCAGACCAGGGTCCCCGCACCCGCCCGCCTGCCGCAGGGCCCGGCAGCTCGGTGTCGCCCGCAGCTCAGCCGGGCAGTCCCTCAGACGCGGCGCCTGGCAAGCGGCCCTCCATGGTGGGTCCGCTGGGGGCGGGAGGCCGGTGCCGCCAAGAGTGAGAAACGCGAACCCTTAGCGGCGCGCCCGCCCCTTTCCGGCCGGGGGTGGGGCTTAGGCGCGGGGCGTAGTCTGCGTAGAGCCGCCCTCTAGCCCCACCCCCTGGACGCACGGCCCGCCCCTTCTTGACGCACGAGCCGGGGGTGGAGTCGGCTGGATCTCAGGTTCCAACCACCAGGCCCTCGTTCTCGCACCGAAGCTGGCGCTAGACAGGCGGTCTGTGCTGGCAGAAACCCTTGGTGTGGGGTGATGAGGTCCTCCGCTGATGGGGGTCTCCAGGCTGGAGACTACGAGAGAGACGAGTGTCTACAAGTGTCGCCAAGACCGGGAAAGTGGGGGATTCAGCAGCAGCGGCCATCGCCGGAGGGAAGTGGGATGGAGGTTAAAGGGGTAAATGGAGGCGGAAGGAGAGCTCACTTGGGTGGAGAACAGACTCTGTGTATAGAATTGTACACCTGAAACCTACATAATTTTATTAACGTCACCCTAGTAGTGCTTTCACACAGAAAAAACTCCCTTCTTGTTCAATATTACCAAGACTTAATGGTTTTTCAACTCTTCTTATAAATTAAGATGGGAAGAAAATATGTGATTAGAGAACATTGTTAAAATTTGTTTTTTTGTCGAGTCTCTGTCGTTCTTTGGGTACGTGTGAGGGAGAAAGTCGCCCTCCAGTTGGGCACCCCTCACAGTGTCCTGCTTCCCCCTCTCCAGTCCGTGGTCTCATTGAACAGGAGGGAGAGGAGGCTCCGTCTCCAGTTAGAAGAAAGAAGTGAAAAAAGTGAAGCCCAGGAGTAGACAGGCTTGTCTGTTCAGCCGCCAAGTGAGATGGGTCCTCCCTTCTCCACAGACACAGGAACCTCTGTGAACAGGCATTTTAGTGGACACACTGGAGGCAATACTCTGTCCTGAGGGTCTGTCTTCCCGTGTGAAAGGCATAAACCATGCAGCACGCATGTTACACGCGACGGACGGCACAGAGGAAGGGATGAGGAGGCCTGGGAGTCAGGGACGCCCTATGTTCTGCAGCAAAGTTGATACTTGAGCTGGATGTTGAAAGGTGAGTAGGCACACATCCTGCTCCTTGCAGAAGGAGTTAAAGTGCTTGAGGAGTTGACATGCTTTGGAGGCCTGGGTAGCGTTTTGGAAGTGACAAAGCTCAGGTGTGAGAGGGCCACCATGTGCTTGGGAAGATGGGGACAAGAGTGGAGATGACATGGCAGGTGAGTGGCATGTTCACCTGAAGCAGTGCTTTCACACAGAAGTGCTGAAGACCCTGGAGGCTGGAAGCAGAGACCCCTGAGTCCATCGCTGAGATCTGGGTTCTGTAGGTCCGGGCAGAGGAGGGCAAGGATTTGTACAGTTTTTACAAAGTGGGGCCACACTTTCAGAACCATGTCTCTGGAATTTGGATTTTGTCCCATCGTCCATTGGGAGCACCTGAAAGTGTTATAGCTTGAGAAAGAAAGACTCAGATCTGGATTTAGGAAGTTTCCTGAAAGCTATGAGAAAAACCGGGCAGTTGCTTGCTGGATTATTTCACATCCAAAGGATAGTACCCATGGGCTCAGGCCCTTTAGGGAAAGATAGAGAGACAGGAATGTCTAGAGGCTTGTCAAGATTATTTGGAATGTCTGAATATGGATAATGAGGAAAAGAATCTCAGGATGTCAAAATTACACTTCAAGCATTATTGAAATACGGTAACATTTGTTTTCTAACAATCTTAAACCACCAGAATCTCACAAATGGGTTCCAACAAATCTCACCAAGTTTCAGATCACTTTCTCTCAGTGTGGGAGGTTAGGCCTTTACACCTTTACTCTTAGAAGGAGAGATGATTTAGCCACCTCAGTGATGCGTGACCTGAAGCCCACAGAGTAGGGCCAGGATCCTAAGTGAGTGCCCCCTGAGCTCAGCACCTGGGCTGTGGTGTGGACGATGGCCTTTCCCTTAGGAGACTCTTCATAACTGCATGACACCCTCTGATCCATGGGGCTATGGGCACCAGGAGAACAACAGGCAGGCAGGCTGAGGCACAGATGGAAAGAGAAGTGTAATGAGTCACTTGGTCCTAATTACTTTGGATACATAATAAAATGTTGAGGTTTTGATTGAATTTCCAATTTCTCCAGCAACCACTGAGTTCTTTGCTAAGTGCCTCAGGGGTGGTCTGTCCTGCTCTGTGCTTGGGCATCGTGATACCTATGGTATAGATTCTGCTAAGCCTCTCCATGGGTTTTGAGCTGTTCCCCCTCTTGCAACTCCTTGCACAAACCCTTTCCTATTTTTGCCTTGTTTGAATTTTCCCACCAATAGAATCTCTGCCAATGGCATTTCCAGGGAGGCTGCTTTCTCTAGTCCTTATTGCTAAGTATGTACAAGGCTCAGCTTCTGATGCTCTTGGATCCCTTAGCTCTCTGTGCCGCTGTCCTGGCTGAGCCTCTGTGTCCTGCCCTTGGAGTGGCAGGGAGGGCATAAGGTAGAGTCAGGTCACTAATTGTATTTTGATCCTTTTGACCAGAAAAGTAACTTTCAGTTTGGATCTATACCGAAAATAAGTATCCCCTCCTCTTGGACGGATTGTTACCATTTCTTTAATCATATCTTTGGCCATGGCCTTTCAGAAACTTTTCCTACTCACTGTTTTATGGTTACAAATCATGTGGGAAATAAAAGGTTCATAATATACTTGGTCACTAAAGCAGTTGCTCAGTAACTTCTTCTCCTCACCACCCAAGTCCTAAATCAACTGAGGGAGACCCAGGAGTCAGAGAATGAAGGTCCAACTTCCTTACTGATCCGGCTGATGGAGAAATGCTTGGGATGAGTCAAAAGCTGCCCTTTGAACAGCCCACTATGGGAAGGTTTGAGTCTGTAGGAAAGACACACGTCAACCACGCTGTTACTCACCTGGCCAGGTGATTATTCTGTTGCCACGTGGAGGAAGAAAGGAGTGAGGGGCAGAGGACAATCAGGGAAAGCAAATACTAATGAAAATCAGAGGATCAGTCACTCAGACGGATATGTTTTATAATCATTTCAATAGAAGAAAATAAGTGTTTAACAGTGACTTCCAAATGTTAGAAAAATAATTTATTTCTTTAAGGTAATTAATGTCAAGCACTATTGGGAATTTAAAAAATCAGAGAAGTTAATATTTATTTCCCAGGTTGTGAATGAAGATGATGAATGCTGAAATTAGATGCATGATGTTTTGGTTCGGTTTATAAATATATCATTAGGAAAGTTATGTTTTTAAAAGTTGTCACATGCTGTTAATTTCTCACTCCATTTCTCCATCTTCCATGGGCCTGGGGTTGCGACTGGAGGTGCTATTGCCCACCGGGCTTGCAAACAAGTGGCCGCAGGAAGTTCCACCAACAGTGGGTTGGCAGAGTGGATGTGATGTGGACAGCCCCAGTCTCACTTTCTTAAAGAGACATGCTTGCTCTTCACAGTCTTTCCTCCATGGGCTGACAGGCAGCCAGGTGTCAGGGTGACCAGTGGGGCAGAGACATAAGCTTCCACTGTGTTCTTCCCCGCTTCATTTTCACACTCACTAGCACACATAGTGGTCCCTGTTCTTAAAGATGTTGCTAGAAGATCTTGTTAAGTATCCCACAGGAAGAAATGTGTTCAGTGAGCTCTTAGTGAGTAGAAGCCCCTATCAATGTGTCTACCCAGCACCTGGGACTGTGAGCTGGTTTGGGAAAAGGGTCTGTGAAGGTCCCTTGGGGACTTAGAGATGAAGCCCTCTGGGGTTCACTGTGAGTCCTGAACCAGATGATGGAAGGAAAGACACGGAGAAGGCCCCTCTGTTGAGATGGAGGCAGAGACCACAACATTGCATCAAGAGCACAGGGAGGCCTGTAGCCTTGCCAGGAAGGCTGGAGGGGTTCTCCCAGGAGCTCTCTTGCTGTGAGTGAGTTTGGGCAGGAGTTCCAGGGAATATGGCCCAGCTTATATCCTGAGTTCAGACTTTTGGCCTCCAAAACTATCTGAGAATAAATTTTTGTATTTTTTTAAGCCACCTAGTTTGTGGCAATTGGTTATGGCAGCTGAAACTAATACACCTGCCTAATAAAATTGGATAATGAAGATAAAGAAGTTGGACATGAAGATATAAGGATTGTTTCTTGTCTTGAAATAAAATGCTGACAGGAGCACAGAGTGTTCACGTAACCCTTCTTCCCTCCTTCCTAAGACCCTGGTGCCTGCGATGGGTGCCACAGAGGCACAGCCTGCCTTCAGGACATTGCATTCCCCTGGGAAGGGCTCTATGGGCATAGATCACATAACTCATTTATACAAGAAACTAAAATTTAGAAACTGCAGCATTATAGGCTACTTGGCAATGAGAAATTCACCTATTGAATTGGGACAAATACATTTGACCAACTAAGGAAATCAGGTATATAATTTGTCCCCCCATTGTGGTAATTCTATCTGGGCAATGTGAGGAAAATCGTTATTAAAAAAGCTCCATTGTATTTCTAAGGCAACTCACTTTATACAAAAACTAGAGGCCTGGTGCATGAAATTTGTGCACTGGAGGGGGTGGGGTTTGTCCCTCAACCTAGCCTGCACCCTCTCCAATCTGGGACTCCTAGAGAGATGTCTGGCTGCCATTTGGGGCCTGAACCAACAGTCAGACATTCCTTTCACAATCTGGGACTGCTGGCTCCTAACTCCTTGTCTGCCTGCCTGCCTGATTGCCCCTAACAGCTTCTGCCTGCCAGCCTGATCACCCATATCCACTCCTCTGCTGGCCTGATTAACACATAACTGCCCCCCCCCCAACTGCTCTCTCCTGCTGGCCTGGTCGCCTCCAACTCCCCTTCTCTGTTGGTCTGATCTCACCCCCAACTGCCCTCCCTTGTTTGCCTGATGGCCTGCAACTGCCCTCCCCTGCAGACCAGCCCTCTCCCAGCCACCCCAGTTGCCCCCAACTGCCTCCCATGCCACCCTGATTGCTTCCAACTGCCCTTCTCTGCTGGCCTGATTGCCCCTAACTGTCCTTCCCTGCTGGACTGGTCACCCCCAATTGCCCTCCTCTGACAACCTGATGATCCCTAACTGTCCTTCTCTTCCAGCTTGATCACTTCTAACTGCCTCTGCCTGCCTGATCACCCCAAACTGCCCTCCTCTGACAGCCAATTTGCTTCTGCTTGGTCAGTTTCTATACCAGTCAACATCAAAAGCTCTGCCTCCTAGGCTGCCATTGGCTCTTCACAGTTGACCCAGATTTGGTTCTGATTGATTGGTTTCTATGCCATTCAGTGTCTCTGGGTCTATCAATGGGGCCTGATCAGAAAGGCAGGGTTGATCAGCAGCACCATTGCAGGCCTGGAGAGAAATGGAGGCGAGGCGAGGCTGCTGGCCAGGCCTGGAAAGAAAGAGGCAAGTGCTGATCAACAGCTGCCATAGAAGTTACAAATCAGACCCTGTTTCTCTCCTCAGGCCTTTCTCTGTGCCTGATTCACAGCCCCCTCAGCAGCCAGTGCTGAGTCACCACAACAACCCAGCACTGACTGCAAGATTGTCTTCTGGTTGGTTGAGCCTCTGGTCATTGTAGATGTAATGAACTCAAGGTTTTTATATATTAGGATTTCTTCTTCTTCTTCTTCGTCTTCTTCTTATTCTTATTCTTATTCTTCTCCTTCTCCTCCTCCTCCTCCTCCTCCTTCCTCTTCTTCTTCTTCTTTTAAAAATATATTTTATAGATTTTTTACAGAGAGAAAGGGAGAAGGATAGAGAGTTAGAAACATCGATGAGAGAGAAGCATTATCAGCTGCCACCTGCACACCCCCTACTGGGGATGTGCCTGCAATCCAGGTACATGCCCTGGACTGGAATCAAACCTGGGACCCTTGAGTCCCCAGGCCAACACTCTATCCAGTGAGTCAAACCAGGTAGGGCTATTAGGATTTCTTTAAATAAAATTCAACTGATTTAGTTAAATGTTTGTTAATAATTGATGAACTGAGAAATATGCCAGAAAGAAAAATATCTGAAAGCTGTATTGTTAGGAAATATTGCCACTAATGATCAATTAAAATGTAATATTATTTTGATGTTTAGGAGAAAAGGATTTGAAGAGGTAAACATTTTATGTATATTTTAGAAATATCTATTGTACTAAAAATACCAGGAAATCATATGAGCACTCCTAATGTGATTTTTGCTCATTCCTTTGTGTTCTTTGGGAAAACGTTCCTATAAAAATTAGCAAAATAAAGGGGAATATGACTTGAATTATTTATCAATAATTACATGAACTAATACTGCTGTTTATAACAAAACTACTTTAGTATTTTAAAAAATACTATGATTATATATTTTTCCTTGGTCTGAACACACCAAAAAAACTTGACCTAACTCTTCTTCAAATTTAATACATGTGAATAGAAATTAGAATTATTATGAAACTGGACTCCTGTTTTTGTGTTTTTATTATCTTATAAATAAATGAGATAACACTTTTAACCAGTGAAGATCACCAATTTAGGATTAGTTTTTAAAGACTATTTAATAAAGACAGGTTTTTTTTGCTGTTGTTGTTGTTTTTGTTTTTTGTTGTTGTGTTTTGTTTTTTTTTGGAGTAAAAAGAATTGTTCACAATTCCTCCTCACATCCCAGTTTATAAAATACACTTTTTTATACTTAGCAATCCATAAATAGGGGATTTATTTCAAAATTACGTTTGTACTGGAGCCATTCCTCAGGTTAAAATAACAAAAATGGGTCCTGTGATCACATAGAAAGAATGATGGAGACTTACTTCTTGGACTGTGTTCAGCTGTAGATATGAGCAACCCCAGCTTCCTTCTGATGATTCCCGGTCAGTGTGCAGCATACGCTGAAGAATGGCTTCCTTCTTGGTGTCACAGGCACACTAGCAACAAAGGAACCTATTGGTAAGTAACCTCTGAACTTTATTTTAAAACCTAAGATGCTTCCCAGATTCTTTTGTTGGGAGGTCCATCTCTTTTACATTCCTACTGACTTCAGCAGGATCTAGGTAATGAGGAAATTGGATCCATGCCTACCCCCACCCTGTATTTTAGTCTGTGATTTTTTTTCATTATTTTGAGTCACAATCTAGACCACCAACTAATTCCACACACAAAAATAAACTCAAAATAGATAAAGGACTTGAAGGTAAAATGGGAAACCATAAAAATATCCACAGGCAGTAAAATCTCAGACATATGCCGAAGCAATTTTTTCACCAGTTCAGCTCCCAGGGCATTGGAAACTAAAGAGGAAATACACAAATGGGGCTACATCTATTGATTTTTAGAGAGAGAGGAAAGGAGAGGGAGAGAGAGATAGAAACACTGATACGAGAGAATCATTGATAGGCTGCCTCCTGTACACCTCCTACCAGGGTCGAGTCTGCAACCCAGGCATGTGCCCTGACTGGGAATCAAACCATGACTTCCTAGTTCATAGGTCAATGCTCAACTACTGAGCTATAGTGGGCTTAAGTTATGTTTTAGAGCAGCCATTCTGGCAGTGGTTTGGAAGGTCCTGTCCCTGCTAGAGTGCAGAGACTGGGGGCTGAACTGAGACTCCAGCACATTTGGCTGCAGTCTGGACCTCAGAGACAAGAGAGGTTGATCTGAGTATTGTTTTCAGACCTAAGTGAATGAGAAGCTGCAGATGTGAGGGCAGTGGGAGTTGGACCGGACTTTAGGGCAGAGGAAGGTTTCCTGGAAGATGGAATCAGTGGGGAGAAAACCTCCAGACAAGCAAAGGAGAATTGAGGTCACAGGAATGAATGCAAAGTGAGGGTCAGTGTGGCCTGGGCTATGACAGAAGTGGTGGAAGGAGAATTGGAATTTGGAGATGGCATGGTCCCGTTTGATTGGGTCGTGGTCAGTATTGTGATTCCCTTCTTCTGTTTGTAGGGGGCGTGTGCCACTGTGTCCATGCCCTCCCTCACCCACTAGGGAGCCGTGGTTGCTCCGTGGCTTGAGTGGAGCAGTCTGTCCTCAGGGCACCCCCTGCTGGTCTCTGGTCCAACACTGCCTTGGACTGGGGTGTTGGTCTCATTCTGAGGTTCCCATTGACAAGTGCCCGGGGCCTACAGACAGCCGTGTCCACATCCAGCCGTCAGGAACAGAAGTGGTGCTTTTGGTGTCACTCCTTCTCATTCCTCAGTTCGGTAAATATCTGGTGGGAGTCAAGTGTTATCTGTGTCAATTAATCATTTACTACAAGCGAGGTGCCAAGCAGGGAAGTGGCAATATGGCTCCCTCTATCTGCCCCACCATGGCCAAAGCCACAGGACACGGCTGCCTGAAGACGGACTCCGCGTGCCTCATAGCCTGGCAGCCACAGAACTCGATCCTCTGGCCATTTGACTGCTTAAGGGAATATGATGCTCACTCTCCTGTCTGAGGACTACCAAGGGTGGATGGTGCAGGGGTCCTGGCACTCACAGGGGTCAGAATGAGGAGTTGGAGCTGCTGAATGTCTGGAGAACAGACCTGGCCTGACAGAGCTGCCCTGGACGGCCATCTAGTGTGAAAGATTGTCTCATGAAGCCTTTGTGTATGTGGCTCTCTTGTAGCAGCTTTGCCTTTACTGTAAATGCCAGGATCAAGTTGTTTGGGTTTTAAATGCTCAATATTCCAAGATCAGAGCAGCAGATGGAATTTGAGCTACACAAGTCCTAGCTGTGGATAACCCGAGGGCACCGTGGCTCTGAAGAGGAATGAGTGGCAGACTCTCCTTCCACAGGAGCTCAGAGTGTGTCTGCGAGCCCGGGCCCGGTCCCCAGTCTTCCATGCAGCGTCCCTGATTTCCCCATTGTCACTTCCAGGGCTGCTCTTGTTCCTGTGTCATCTCTCATGCTGTACTCGGTGAGAAACCTTCTGGAATATTCCACCCATTGAGGAAAAAAAGACCTCTGATGAAGAATATAAAAGCAAACCAATCAACCAAACAGAAAACCCCACATCATTTCAGATAATCAAACAGGCAAGTTTTCTGGTAAGAAAAGCTGGATGTTTTATTTTGCCTGATAGGCGAGGTGTCTTTTCTCAGGACTGCCACCTCTCCTCCCCTTGCCCCCCAGCTCTTTTATTTTTGCCAATACCTGAGGCCAACACCTTTCTAGGATGGAGATGGCTAAGGCCTGGGAGTTCTGGAGGATGTAGCCTCTGGGAACAGTGAAAGTTTGCTTTTTCTGAAGGATACAATGGACAATTTGCAAATTACATTTTCTTGAAGAAAATAATTGCGGACTGTACTGATGGAGAGAAGGCTCACAGGTTCTTATTCAAGTCCCTTCAGCCCAGAATTAAAGAAGGAGAACTAAACTTGAAAGGAAGGTTATAGAGGAGTTCTGAGAGTAATATTTTGAAATAAAATATATTTTTCCTTTTATAATATCTTTTTATACTGAAGCCCTTTTGCCATTAAAACTAGACAAAATAGTCATGACTTACTATCTTCAGAAGAAATGAGACAAAAGGACATAGAGAAGGTAAGGAATCAATTGTTTATAAATGGATTTTAAGATAACAGTATAAACAGTTTTCTGATAACTGAAGTACCCTAGTGCTCCACACTCCCCTCCCCACCCTGTCCTGGGCATGGGGTTCTTTCCATCAGAATGGGGTCCACTCTGCAAAAACAGGCTCTGTTACACCAGAAACCTGGGCGTAGGTGTTACTGTTAAGACTCAACCAGAGAATAAACTGCCTGGGGACTCTGCCGCATGGACTTCACTTTGCACATGATTTCTGTGTTTGCCGTGAGCATCAGCCTCGGCTGTTCTGGCCTAGGCATGGCTGCTCATGTCCTAAACTCTACTCACCATGCACGGATCCTCTGCTGGGAAAGAGCACAGTGCAACTGAGTTCCTTCAGAAGACTGATTCTGGCTTTTGCATTCTGCTCTTTGAGGAACTAAAGTTAAACCACAAATTAATGAACAAAAATCCGGTTAAGCAATAGCAACTTTCTATAATTTTATGGGACTTAGGGATCACATTGTAGAGTTTAAGTAGAAGTTCAAAGCTCACTGAGTTGCCATTCTCAGTGTTGGTGTGGATGAAAACCTCATTCCGAGGCCCCACCTCCCGATATTCTCAGACTGTGAGCCTGGGACAGGGACCAGGCTCTGCCTTTAGAAGAACTGCTCCAGGTGATTGACAGGTGTTCCATGTTGCACCAGAGGGTGCTGGAGAAGCTAGGAAACCTCTTTTCACATCTGGGAACCTTTTGGAGAGAAGTGTTCAACGGGGGTCCCTGAAGAGGTAGAACATGGGGCATCCCCTTCGTCTGCACCTGTGAGTGGCCTGCACATGCATCACGCAGACGCGCAGAGAAGGCTGCTGAAGATGTGATCGAAGGGGCAGACTTGAGATTTGGCCCCAGCAGGTCCCAGCTGGGCCTTGTCACTAGAGGTGACCACTTCTTTATATTATGTCATTGCCATCCATTCTCTCACAACCCAGGCGCGGACTTTACCCTGCGCGTGCGTGGGTGTGGAGCACTCTGGAAGGCGGTGGGTGGAGGGGGAGGTGCAGGCAGATGCACTGGGTGGTTGTTTCACGTGCAATACATGGGTAAACAGTGTCAGGAATGGGGTGCCTCGTGGATACACCCCCTGTTTGCTTGTGGAGCTCAATGTCGGGGACCTGTAAATGTAGGTCCTTGTAAATGTAGGTCATCCTCAAATGCTGGCTGTGACTTGTGGCGATTAGAATGACACATGCCACCGAAACCAGTTTGGCTCAGTGGATAGAGCGTCAACCTGTGGACTGAAAGGTCCTGGGTTCGATTCCAGTCCAGGGTATGTACCTTGGTTGCGGGCACATCCCCATGGGGGGCGTGCAGAAGGCAGCTAATCGATGTCTCTCTCATCGATGTTTCTGACTCTCTATCCCTCTCCCTTCCTCTCTGCAAAAATATCAATAAAATATATATTTTTAAAAAAGTATGATACATGCCTATTAAGGAGAGTTGACCACGTCATCTGGTGCCCCTGCTCTCAGGAATCCACACCATAAACAGTGACAGCACAGAGCCTCTGTGCACCCGGGAGCAGGAGGACTAGGCACTTTGTCTGTGCATTGACTTGCTCCCTTATTGCCTCCCAGTAAGGGGCTGAAGCACAGAAAGGGGATTAATTGGCCCATAGTATCAGAGGTCCTGTGTGATGGCATTGAGATTTGAACCCAGACAGGCTGGTGCTTGGTGTCCACACATCCTGTGAGATGTTAGAACAGAAGGAGCATGAGCCTCGGTGAGTGGTGGAGAGGAGCACTCTCTGAGATGGTGTGAGGTTCAGGGCCACTGCTTCTGAAAAGAAGGAAGGGAGGAAGCAGCGAGGGAGGGTGGATTTTACAACCTTGGGAACATTTTCTACGAGGTATCCTTCTAAAACAGAGGCCTGGTGGACACGGTGTGTCTTCGGATTGATCTTGTCTGCAGTCAAGGGTTCACCCTGAACACCGGGAGACCTTGTGTCAGGCAGCACCCTCAGTGCCTTGCACCTGCCCCACAGGCCCGCCTGGCTGCCCCTCCCAGACCACCCCTCAGGTCTGTCTTGGGCCCCACTCCAGCCAGCACTGGATCCTTAGGAGCAGAGGAAGGGACCACCTAGGGGCAGGCCATAGACATAGTTTAGTGAATTATTTTGAATGAACAGGAGCAAAAGGAGAGAGAGAAAAGAGCAGGTGTGTAAGTCTCATGCCTGATGGGTGAGACATGGCTTGCCTCTGGTGAGCTGGCAGGGTCTGTGAGGAATAAAGCTCAGGATGAGCTGAGCAGGAGCACTAACTTGAAAGTCAGCCACTGCAGAAATCCCACTGACCTTGCCTTCTCCCTAGGTGGTATGGTATGCATGGGTGTGGGGATAGGATTTTTACTTTATTGTCATGACTTGTACCACTTATCCAGCCCATAAAAATCTCTGTAAATGATAACAGCAAAACACAATGTTTTACTTAGGATTGTATCTGTAGTTCTGGGCATGTAGGGCCTGGCATGAAGACAAAGAAAATGTGGAGGTGGTGGTTTTAGGATCAGTCTGGAAGCCAGACAAGACGGTGCTGAGGCTCTCGCTACCCAGAGGACAGAAGAGGCGGTGTGTGTCCTGGTGGGAGCTGTGTTTAAACTCAGGATGACATATGCCAATGCCCCTCTACACATCTCCATTGTCCTCCTTCATGGTCCCTGGGGCAGGCAGATTTCTGTCACCTCCCTCCCAAGGCCTTACCCATGATTCAGGTGCAGCTGCCTCCAAAGGCATAATCCCAGGGGTTTGGGGATGTGGAAAACAGGAGAGGTACATTGCTTGTTTGTTTTGTTTGTTTGTTTTTTAAATATGTTTTTATTGATTTTAGAGAGAGAGAAAGAGAAAGAATGATTTTAGAGTGAGGGGATCGATCGAGCCTGTAAGCCAGGCATGTGCCCTGCTGGGAATTAAACAGGAGACCTCTTGGTCCATGCTCAACTATGGAGCCACAGCCACTGGGCTCATTGCTTGTAATCCTGGGATATGACCCCCTGCACAGCATCCTTGGGCTGAGCCATACCCAGAACCTGCTTCTGAAAGGGGCCTTTCTCTGCACATATACACTTCCTGCCTCTCGATTAGGATTATGGCGAACAAAGTTGGAAAGTATAACTGGAACAAATACTACAACTTCTTTATTTATGCTAAACATGTTCAAATCATACTTCAACACATGAGCACCATTATATGGCGAGATCACAGGTCTTAAGAGATTGAGAACCAACTGTTTATGAAATGCACTACATCTCCATTCTGCTTGTCTCTGACAGTGTTCAGCAAGGGAATTTATTACTTTCTGAATGTCTGGAGGTGCTCACCTGCGTTCCTTGGTGCCCTGGGGAGATGCACATCCTTGTGAGGCTGGGCTGTGCCCTTGGCCCTTTCTCCTTAGTGGCAGCCCCTGGGGTCTCTGCCCTGAAATCTGGGGTTTGCCAGGCTCTCCCCTCCTTTACAGGCCCCGTGTTCTCATTCTCACCATCTGAAAGCCACAAGTCTGCTGAAGACCACTATTACTCCTCAGCTCTGAACTGTCTCTTAGGCAGTTAATTAGAATTAACAAATGTCCCTGAAGGAAGACAGTCTAGGCTTTCAGTCCAGGGATTCACCTCTGCCAGGGATTCACTCTCCAATGCTCTCATAATTTTTAAAACAATATTTTGCCCCACCTTAGTTTATATAGATCTCTGTAACTATTGCAATTCCTTCTTAGTTAGACCAGTTCTGAGAAACTTCTTTCCACATTAAGAGTTCAGGAATCTGGAGAAGGGTCTGTGTATAAATAAATAAAATAGACAAGACATATAAACTTGGGAGGCATGGAGAAGCCGGGGGAGGCTCCACTTTCTAGTGAAGTGGGCTCCCTGAATCTTTGGGCCCACAGCTTTTTATTTGCTGGAAAACACATTGGCTCTTTAGGAATGCAAACAGGTACAGTTTGATAAATAGGAAAAGATTACCCGATTGGGGGAAATGCCTACAACTGTTCAGCAGCAGGTAATAATATGCAGATTTTCCAGCCCTGCTGAAGCCCCCCAAGTCCATCAGCCTTCTGAGGAACTTCTTGCATAATTATGACCTGCTGGAATTAGCTACCAGCACTAGACCTTCCCAGGGTTTCGGCACCAAATGAAAGGTTCAAAGTGGACCAGGGTTGCGCATTTATGGCATGAGGCCATAATGTATCAAAAGAGATTTTATGCCGAGACCGGTTTGGCTCAGGGGATAGAGTGTCAGCTTGTGGACTGAAAGGTCCCAGGTTCGATTCCGGTCGGGGGCATGTACCTTGCTTGTGGACACATCTCCACTGTGGGGCATGCAGGAGGCAGCTGATCGATTCTCTCTCTCATCGATGTTTCTGACTTTCTATCTCTCTCCCTTCCTTTCTGTAAAAAATCAATAATATATAAGGGATTTTATTCCCAACACCTGGGTGCAGGTGGACTGTGACCAAGAAAGACATCTGCGAAGAGAGCAAGGAGGGATAGGTTTTTATTCATCCTTGCTGACGTGAGGTCTGTTCTGTCCTTGGCTCCTCCCATGCCGGGTGTCTCTGGTGACCTGAGCTGTGCTGTGCTCAAGGCTGCATGCTTTCTGCAGGATCTCTGCTAAGCACAATAAGTTTCTTCTGCCCCATTTTATTCTCTTTAACCCTTTCATGATCAATATTTATAATGAACACACATCATGGATAATTTAAAGAAATAGGAAATTGATTATATTGTTCATGACACTTTTTCAACAGAACTAGGATGAAGAGGTTTAAATATCAAAACAAACAAAATATAGAGCATTTCTACTTGGGAGAAACAATTTAATATCATTTCTTAAGTTCATGCATTTGGAGGGCACCATCTCCTGCAAAAGCACATCAGCTAAGGAGACAATGAGGAGACCTCCGGGAAAGAGTGGAAACAGCAGGAAGCAGAGGCTGAGCCCGGCCAGGAGAGCTCTCATTAGTGTCTGTGCTGCAGGTGGAGGCAAGTACATGTGAATTCTGCATTTCATACCAAAGTAAAGAGGGGACTGGTCAGTCTTGGGGTTCACATTGCAGACAGGTGTCTGCTTATGCACCCGCTGTCAGGGGAAGCACAGCTGCTCCCAGCACTAATGTCTGAGAACATGCCTGGCCCTCACTTGGAGGCTCTTGGATGAACGTGTTGCGTGGCATGACACTGATTTATTTGTTACCAGGAGAGACAGATTCAATAGGTGACACGTTAAAAAGTAAGTTGCTGAAATGGACAAACCACCCTTGAGTCATGCTGAGTATTGGAAGAGCAGGTGTCCTGTGCTCAGCAGTGGGGTCACAGGAAAGATGATAGAGAGCTGACAGCAGTGGCAATGGCTCGTGTGTTTCTCACGGGACTAGGGGAGATCCAAGGAGACATGGTGCACAGGTGGACATGGAGGAGATTTTTACTACTTGAAGTTGGAAGAAGAAATTCAAATTAGGAGAAATGGATAAAGGACACTTGGATGCCATCCTAGCGCTGGTGTGTGGTATCCTGTAATTTGAGGCCTGCAGGGGGCAGAGTGCTGGTGGGAGGACTCAGGAAGCTGTGATGGATGAGCATCGGTCCTGAGTGGAAGAAGAGCCCAAAAGTCCAGGGAAAAGTCACGTGTCTGGTCAGGATAGCTATAATAGGTGCAAACAAAATGGTCAATTAAAATATGAGGGTCTAATCAGTCAAATTTGACAATGGATGGAATATTGACAGTGTCTCCTGGGTCATCACCCGGGAGACGGTAACAGCCTGGCCTTGTTGACTATGAATGTCCTTCTGTGACATCCACAGTACTTTTGGCGGGAACCAGGCAGTGAGACAGACCTGGGCCACAGAGACCTGGGCCAGGAGGTCAAGCATGGCCAGGTGGCTGAGCAGCAGAGACCCAGGACAGAGTGAGTGGAGGGAGCCTGGGGCTCAGCGTGGGAGCTGCAGAAGGTGGAGGAAGACTGAGGGCCACACCAAGCACCAGGTGAGCTTCCGGGGCTCTTCCCACCAGGATGGAGAGTTCTGCTTGGACCAGACTGAGGAACACCCCACAGCCAGTGTTCTCCAGGTCCCCATCACCTCTCAGCCTGCACAAGGCACCAAGGACCACGCCAGAGCAGATCTCAGAGTCTCTTCCCAGAAATGGTGCAGTGCCCATGCACCCCTCCCCTTAGGGGCACAGCTACTCCACCTACAGCATGATGCAGCTAACACACATGGTCTGACGTGTTCAGGGAGGTGCAGTCATCAGGGAACTGGAGCTCAAAGCATGGGGTCTCAGTGTGAGTGAATGCCATGGAATTCTGAGGAAAGACACCCTTTCCCTGATCAGCTCTGAGCTGCTGCTTTAGGATAAGCGATGGTGACTGTACACAGGGAAGACGTATCTAATGCAGAGCCCTCAGCCAGAGGGGAAGCCAGGCCTGTGGAGGCTCTGCCTGCAGGCACAGACACCCTCTCTGCCTAAGCTGCTCACACTGTTGCAGGTGGGCAGGAGGCCAGCCTGTGTGATAGTGTTTGGGTTTTGAGGGGTGATGATTTTCCAAATGACATTTTTGGAAGCTAGTATTTTCTCTCCAAAGTCAGAGCAAATATATTATCCCTCCCTTCTCACACACAGACATTTCTCATCTAGGCAAAGTGATGTTATCTGCTAACATCTGCTAGTCACATGCTGTGGTCCAGAATCTGCAGTGCAATGAGGAGGGGGAACACACAGCAGCATGGGAGTAGCTCCCAGATCAGTGGAAGGGCCTGTCCTGCAAGATGTGTCCTGCCTGGTGAGCCACGGTGCCGGTTCTCCCCCAGAGAGGACACAGAAGAGGCCGTAGAGCACGAGCATCAAACAGCCATGAGAAGGAAGGGAAAGTAAATCTGGGTTGTGGGACATTATTTGGACAAGTTTTAGCCAAAACACTGAAGTGCAAACTGAGTCTGAGGCTGCTCTATCCAGCAATCCTCCTGTGAGGAGCAGGCTGAGGCTTCTGATCACCTGGACCAGCAGTACTTTCATCTCCTGAGACACTCACTTTCCCTCCATCGTCAGCTCCCGCCTGACAGGAGCTCCAGCCCTACAGGGCAGGCTGCTCCATGCTTGGAACCTGAGAGTGCCGCCAGAGTGCACTTCTCTCTGCCTCATCAAGGACTTTCTGTTGTTTTAACTTGCTAAGTGTCTCTGTCCATTTACATCACCACCTGCCCAGCTCCATGCCAGATCAGAAGCCCAGCTGCAGTGTCATGCACTCCTTGTTCAGAAATTACTGTAGCCTCTGAGTGTCGTGAGTGAAGAGCCCTCTCTCTTGGTTCTCATGGCGCAGGAAGCTGTCCCAACCATGGAGCCACATTTGCCCAAATGCTTAACTGATGAGCATCTGACTCTGGCATTGCCTTGCTGCTCCTACTCAACCATCACATGAAGATAGCACTGTCATTCCCACAACAATCACTTATTTTTAAAATTTAAAAAATTCTATTATAATATTGCAGTTTTCATAAAGGAAAAATGCTACAGATGTAAGAGCTTCAGAAAGCTAGTATAGCTCCAATCACTGTAATACTAGCAACTTTAAGCAGCATCGCCAATTCAGATAGATGTGCCCAGCCTCTCTATTTTTTGTTGTCTTATTAATAGAACATAGACTGAATAAAAAGTTAAAAATAGAGCCCTTGCCCTTGATCAAAGAGCTTGGTAGGAAGGTAAAACATCATTTCTTCTTCCCCCACCTTTCTCTGGGAGCTCTTTTAGTCTCTGCCCACTTGGGTTTCTGTCCGGCCTGGTGCTTACAGCCTGACCTGTGATGCTCAGGTTCGCTGCACAGGGTCTGGGTGTTCAGCCAGCTTGATCTTGGCACCAATAGTTGTAAACTGCAATAGAAAGTCAGAAAGGAGGGAAAGGTTTAGAGGCCATCAGAGAGGCAGATGTTGTCTTCATTTAATAAGGATGAAATAAGGGAAGTAAGCAATCAGTGAATTAGTAAAGATTGGGCAGTTCACTTATGGCAGAACTGCTCCAGCCCAGTGCTTTCATTCTGATGCATTGCCTTTCTTTGAGATGCCTGGGAGGGCTTTGGAGGGCATGAGTCCTGGAGAGTAGGTCCATGTGGATCTGTCTAGGAACACAGGGTCTCTGTCTGTCTCCGAAGGGGCTTTTTGAGTAGGTTTCCCAGTGTTCTATTCTTGCTGCATTAAACATGCTTTACCTGATCATAAAATTTTAGGTTCCAACTTAAATTTTCACATATATGTGACTATTAATAGGGTGAGTAAAGTTTGATACCAAACATCGACCTGGACGCTCCAACCAGCTGGTCACCCTGAGGCCAGAAGGTGGCGCAAGCGCAGCAGCAGCAAACGCACTACCAGACCAGGCCCCAGGCAGCAGAAGCACCAGCACCATTACAGTCCTGTTATCCTGATGTAGACATGCTCCTTCCCCAGTGAACTGCCCATCTCTTAGGTTACAGCTGCAGGGAACAAAGCACAAGGACAGAAAACAAACAGAGACCACTCCTGAAACTGAACAACTAGCAGCGAGCGTCTCATCTGTGACACCTGGAAGCAAAGTGCAGGCTGAGGGTGGGCGCTATGCTTGGGGCCAGGTCCCCTGCAGAGCAACCAATTTCACACATGGATGCACACCTGTGAGATCTGCATGGGCCCTGCACACCTGTGAGACCTTCATGGACCCTGGCAGTACAGATTTCACACAGAGTTCAGCTACCTGCCTCTGTGACCAGGTCCCGGCTAGGAGGTTGACATGCTCCTACCTGCAGATGAAGATGTCAAGCCTGGGTGCAGGATCTGGGCCCAGGGTACCAGCCTCCTTGGGTAAGAGTGACAGCATGTTGGGGGGAACTTGCAGGTTTGAGACTGTTTTAGAGAAACAGCCACCTCGAGAGGACATGGCCCAGGAGGAAGGTGTGTGAGGCCCAGTGATGTCCTCACAGTGTGGCAGGGCCTTGGGTCTCAGAGCTGCGAGGGAAGCACAGCTCCGAGTCATATCCACAGGCCTGGCTCTCAGCAGCAGCAAGTGAGAGCCCAGGTGTGCGGCAGCCATAGGCCCTGAACAGCTGGAACCTGCTTTGGGAAGGACCTAGTTTCAAATGGGTGGAAAAGGAAAAACCTCATTGTGAGGCTCATGGACCTTGAGCCAATGTATTCAGCCTGCAGGGAGGACACCATCTGCTTAGGGGCAGTGCCAGGCCACCTGCGGTTATTCACAGACAGCAGCTAGAAGGATGCTAGGGTCTGTGTCGGAGCATCTGTGCTGTCCTTGCCAAGGGCATGTACATGACCGCATGCCATTGTGCACTCACTAGTGCCACATGCATAGCCTGCCATGCCTGCCACTGTCCACGGGGCCTGCAGGACAGACTCCAGGCATCCTTTCTGGCCTAAAGGACAAAGGCCAAGGCCTAAATGGCAGTGTCATGGCTGAAAGGCCAGGTCCCTGTGCTCAGGCATCCAGCCACACTGAGCTCTGTTTGGAAGGAGCACTTGTTGCCGGTTACCATCCAGAATGGACTGTCTGCAGGTGGAGGCAGTACTGTGACTTGCGTGTGACACATGATGAGATTCAGCAGCATGTAATGATTGTGAGCAGGAAATAACACTTCTTCGGAACACACATTTTGAAGGGGATAATGGGAAATGTGGATCAAGTGTCTTATTACACTGTGGTTGTGACTGCTCAGCCTCCTAGTGACACCAGCAGTGACAATCACTGACTAAGCGTGCCCCGTGCTGGCCTGTAACTGCACATTCACTTCCAGGAAGGTGTCCTCATACTCAAAGAAGAAGAAAACTGGCATGGACGGTCTCATTCATTTCCCAATCAGAGCCTGTGGCAGGAGAGTGATCAGAGAGATTCTGCTACATTTTGCATCTTAATTGTTGAAAGTGTTAGATGTGCCATTTCCCCCTGCATGCCTGCCCTGCACTGTACTCAGTGTGTGCTCACTGTTCTCAGCATGTGCTCAGTGTGCTCACTGTGTTCAGTGTGTGCTCACTGTGCTCAGTGTGCTCAGTGTGTGCTCACTGTGCTCACAATGTACTCACCATGTGCTTACTGTTCTCACCATGTGCTCACTGTGCTCACCATGTGCTCACTGTGCTCACTGTGCTCAGTGTGCTCAGTGTGTGCTCACTGTGCTCACCATGTGCTCACCATGTGCTTACTGTTCTCACCATGTGCTCACTGTGCTCAGCGTGTGCTCACTATTCTCAGCATGCACTCAGTGTGCTCACTGTGTTCAGTGTGTGCTCACTGTGCTCACCGTGTGCTCACTGTGCTCAGCATGTGCTCACTGTGATCACCTTGTGCTCACTGTGCTCACCATGTGCTCACTGTGCTCACTGTGCTCAGTGTGTGCTCACTGTGCTCACAATGTGTTCAGCGTGTGCTCACTATTCCCAGCATGCGCTCAGTGTGCTCACTGTGTTCAGTGTGTGCTCACTGTGCTCACCGTGTGCTCACTGTGCTCAGCATGTGCTCACTGTGATCACCTTGTGCTCACTGTGCTCACCATGTGCTCACTGTGCTCACTGTGCTCAGTGTGTGCTCACTGTGCTCACCGTGTGTTCAGCGTGTGCTCACTGTGATCACCGTGTGCTCACTATGCTTACCATGTGCTCACTGTGCTCAGCATGTGCTCACTGTGCTCAGCATGTGCTCACTTTGCTCACTGTGCTCAGTGTTGTCTCACTGTGCTCAGAATGTTCTCACTGTGCTCACCATGTGCTCACTGTGCTTAGTGTGTCCTCACTGTGCTCACATATGCTCAGCATGTGCTCACTGTGATCACCTTGTGCTCACTGTGCTCAGCATGTGCTCACTGTGCTCAGTGTATGTTCACTGTGCTCAGCATGTGATCACTGTGCTCATCATGTGCTCACTGTGCTCAGTCTGTGCTCACTGTGCTCACTGTACTCAGTGTGTGCTCACTGTGCTCACCATGTGCTCAGCATGTGCTCATTGTGTGCTCACTGTGTTCACTGTACTCAGTGTGTGCTCACTGTGCTCACCATGTGCTCACCATGTGCTCACTGTGCTCACTTTGCCTAGTGTGCTCACCCTGTGCTCACTGTGCTCATTCTGTTCACTGTCTTTACCATGTGCTCACCATATTATTGCTGTGTGCTCACCGTGTGCTCACCTTATGCTTGCCATTTGTTCATGTGCTCTCCATGTGCTCTTTGTGTTTGCCATGTGCTCGCCATGTGCTCACTGTGTCCTGAGATGGGGCTCTGGTGCTGTGGGATGCCCAGAGGCACAGACAGATCTGGGTGGGGTGATGCTCCACATCCAGCTGTAGTGGAGAGGCCGGAAGGACATCCTTTCCTGTAATGTGAAGGGAGACACAGCCTCCCTTGCCCCACTGCAAGACTATGTGACTCTTCATCTTCTCCTACTGCTGATTTCTCAGCTACTTTCTTGATTTTCCTGGAGTTCCTCAAGCAGACTGTCAGCCCCACCCTCCCCACAGGGAGACACAGGCAGTACCCATTCTGCTACCAACAAGCTCATCTAATTTCAATTGTACCATAAAATTCAGCTTTACTCCTGGCTCAGCTCCTCCCCAATAATAGGTCCATCCTTACCTCAGTGTCCATGCATTGCCTGGGCTCCACAGATGAAGAACCCTTTGAACTAACAGAGTTTCCAGTTCCTTCTTCTCCCCTGTATTTGGTTCTTCTTATTTTGATGAATTTGGCTAAAGATTTATCAATTTTGTTTATTTTTTTAAAGAACCAACTCTTCGTTTTATTTATCTTTTTTTCAGTCATGTATTTCTGCTCTGATCATCATTATTTACTTTTTTCTCTTTAGGGGCTTTGTTGTTTTCTCTTAGTGCTTTTGGTATGAGATTAAATTATTTGGTTCTTATTTCTTAAGACAGGCCTACATCCTATGAATTTCCCTCTTAGTCCTGCTTTTGCTGTCTCGAGATAGGCCTACAATGCTATGAATTTGCCTCTTAGTCCTGCTTTTGCTGTCTCCACCATTTTGGAGTGAGATTACAAAGACAGTCTCAGCCCAGCAATGCTTGGTGATATCACTGATGGAACAAATAGGGTTCTGTGAGAAAGAGGGTGACGACTGAAAAAAAAGAATGAGTTACTTATGGTGGCAGCTCAGACTGAAGCAGAGAATACACATTAGCAGCCAACACCATTGTTCTTTATACATCGAGGGTAGGACAAAAGTAGGTTCACAGTTGTCTGTATTAAAAACAGTTTATTCTTGTATTATCATTTATTAACTATTGTGTTATTTTCATCTGAACAACTGTAACCCTGCTTTTGCCCACCCTGTGTAATAATGTAATCACAATTATCATCATTATTGTCTCATTGCTTCTCATTGTTTTCAGACACACTTGTTCCCTCGGTTGCTTTTCTCTGTTCCTGTTACTCTGGCCATACTTTCCAGCTTTGACACCATATTAATGTTTAGCTTTCATATGGACTCAGCCAATGAAAGTCCTGGGTGGTTGTTTTTTGTTTGTTTGTTTGTTGGCTACTAACACTAAAACACTCTCCCACACACATATGCCAAGTCCTGGGATCAGGTAATAAGCATTCTACATGCAGCACCTTATTTCATCCTCATAGTGTCATCATCAGCACTATCCTGTAGGTGAGGAAATAGGGTTAATAATGGGCCCAGGGGGCAAAATTTCTCAAGGGCTGGGCCACATTTTACACACTCGCCCATACCCACATGTCTTTTTCAATCTCTCTGAAGCTTGATAATCCTGCTCCAACAGGAAGGCTGAAATCAGGGCTGGGAGCCTTTAGTTTGCCAAGGCTGTTTGGATATTTATAACATCATTCACTTAATATGATTCACTTCATATACACCTACATTGCTATGAAAAAGCTGCTAGATTTGTTGACTCTTAAGTCCCCCCTGCAGTTGCTTTGGCAGACCCAATGAACTCATATGCCTGCGGTGTGGGAAAAGGGGGTAAACATTCCCCATTCCCAGTTTAGATAGGGGATAAATAGGATTTTTATTTAATAAATAATACAAATGAATTCATTTAAAGAAGTCAGCTCATGAGTAAATTTTATCCTAAAAAAGTAGTCAAAGATGAACATTTCTCATTATATTGTCTGGTCACATTTGGAGATAAAAGACCCTTTGAGACTATGATGGGAGCTATGGATTCTCTTCCTAGGAAAAAAATAGATGTGCACGTACGTTTGTAGTTTATTTCTGGGGTTTAATACCCCCCCCCCTCACACACACACACACACACACACACACACACACACACACACTGGCCTCCCCACCAAAAGAGCCCATTCATGAACTCCTGGGAAAATGTTCAATTTCTACTCAATTCCTTTGATTCCATTATAAACCTTCCTCCCCAAAAGTCTGATATTTAACTAAAAATATTTGCTACATCCTACTTTGAAATAGCAAGCTAGATAAAAAGGTGTGAATATACTATTTACAGGCAAAAAGTAAAACAAAAGTATTAAAATTTGTGTGTAGTTACCACCACCTGCTGGTCATACTATTGAAATTCTAAAGCTACATTTAGCTTGACTATTAACACCACTATGTTCTTTGTTCTCTAGTAAATCAATAGTCCTGTGTTTCTAGCCTCTCATTTTGATTTCTAATTTGAACATTTGTGAAACATTCAGCTGGGCTTGTGGAATTACTTTTTGAAAGTCTCTCACAGTCAAGTTTGTGAGTTGTCTCCTCCTCCTTTTTTTTCTACCTGAACTTGGATGTCAACTTATTCACCTGCATAGCTCTCTGCTCATCTTGCTTCCTTCCTGTTTCCTGTGACTGCTCTCCACTGACACCCAGCCTGCTGCCAGAAAGATGTTTAAATGTGGCTCTCACCTGACCCTCCCTTGTCTAAACCCTAGGTGGCTCTTCAGCCTACAGTCCAGTCTTCACTTCATCTTGTCTCTTCCACTCCCTACCCCTCTCTTTGACTCCTCTCAAACATGCCAGATAGGCTTTTAGACACTCGGGCTGGTCATAGGGCTGGAAGAACCAAATCTGTCTTCCCAGGAAAAGCAATTTTTAAAAAGTACAGTTACAGCCAGAATGTGGATTCTCATTCCCAATCTGGATAGAAAGTTGAGAGGTGAGCCTGTGCGTGAGAGAAAGGAGGAGAGGACCCCAGGCACTGGACACCCAAGTCAGCAACAATGGGGTCCCAGTGATTCAGGCAGGACCCCAAACAAAAGCTGTTAATCAGGGAGAGAGGTAAGGCCAAGAATTTGGCAAGAGGAGAATGCAGACTCTCCAAAGAGCCATACCCAAGGGCCAGGGCAGGGCCTGTACTCCTGTTTTTTAACCTGACACAACAGAGCATCTTTTTAACAAATTAATGAAATATCACAGAAGTTATACCTGTGATGTCCATCATCTGCTGGATAGCCTTTATGATGCTAAATCAGAAAATTGAAAATTATGTCAGATAGACTTACTGATGTTACTGATAAGATGAAATCCAATCTCTTATGCAGGTGGGATAAGGTGGCTTCACACATAGAGAGGAGGAGGAACATTGTTCTCAAATCATCCAAAAACTTGTCATGCTGACTGCATGGGAACTCGGAGCTGTGCTTGGAAAGACTGTGAGGAAATGCAGAGCCTTGACCTGTCCTATTCACATAGCCATCTGCAGATGAATCACAGCAAGGTGTTCCAGAGAAGTAGCGTGGTCTTCTTGGGAACCCTGGAGCACACATCTGCAATGCTGGCCCTGGGTTCACAGGGCTGCCCTGGCTGTGGCTGTCTTGATTTTGAAAAGCTAGAGGCTGTGGAAGGACAGGCACTTACTGGTGCTCTCTTTATCTATCTTAGAATCTGAGAAGTGGGGAGAAATGAAATCTACTTTATTCTGTTGCCATTAGTTCTTACTTGACCCAATTTGAATTTCTGGCTATATTGAATTTAATATTAGTCATTTATTGGTCACCTTCAAAGTTTAAAAAATCTTTAAGTACAGGTAAATTCACAATTTTATAATTCAAATGCTTTACTGCAATATAATTTAGTGTATTAAATAAAATTAGAAATAAATGACCCCATAGACTGGAGATTATAATTGTTAGAAATATTTTTATTATAATAGCTGTTAAAATATTACTTATAATTGGAGAGAAGGAGAATGGAAAGAGAAATTTCAAATGAAGTGATCTGGCTTAGTTAAAGCTTCAGATAACTGAGAACCAAACTCATTTGTTCATCTACCCATCCACTCAATTGCTGACTAAACACATGTTAGTACTGCTATGTGGTACTGTTAGTACTGGGTTCCTTAGGGCTCAGCCTTTGACCAGCACTGACTGAGCTCCAGTTTTCAACAGGATTGTGCTGGGAGCTGAAGAAGGATCAGGCACCATGCAGTCTTTCCGGAAGAGAATGTCTGCCCAGCAGCCAGCCCCGGCATGTAGGAACACACCTTTGCGTGGTGGAAGCAGCGAGGCTTCCCTGAGTCTGAGGATGAGAAGGCCTTAGAGGCGAGATGTGGACCAGCACAGTGGAGAAGGCGCTTCCGTGGGGGGGCCGTGGGCATGCATGCCAAAGGCAAAGGGTGCGCCGGCGGCTGCTGCGAGGTGCAAAGGTCTCCGTGGCAGAGACTGTGCAGGGCACGTGGGCGAGGAACCAGCAGGAGAAGGTGGGAAAGGCCATCAGGAGACGGAACCTCAGGGCAGTGACACGGGTCCTTAAGGGGTTCTGGGGGCCTGAGGGCAGGAGGGTCCTGGAGTAGGGGAGCGGGGAGGCCAGAGGGGGTGGGGGTAGGGGGGGTAACGGCTGCGGGAAAGGAGCCTCGGCCCCTTGCAGACCGGGTGTCGGTGATCCGCGGAGGCATGGATGGTGAGGAAGTGGGTGGGTAAGCGCAACACACCTAGCCAAACCCTCATTTAACAGTTTGGATCCAGCACCTCCTATGATAGGGGCCTGAGCAGAGACTGGCGAGTCAGAAGGCAGAGCTGGCGGCAGGGATGGGACTGAGAAGGGATTTGACAAGAGGTCACTGTTCAAGAGAACAGTTTTAATCACGTGGTAGGAATTTTAAAATTAGGGTAGATTCTGATGAATTCAGGAATAAATGGGAAGAGAAAAGGTAAGATTCGGGATCAAAGCAGGGCGCGGCCTAAGCTACCGCGCAGGGTCAGCGAACGCTGCTCCCAGACTCGCTCTGGATCGAAGGGCAGGGTGTCCGCCTGGAGATGCCGGGGAATTGCGGAATTGCTGCCAGTGCCTGGCGCTTGAACAAGATCTGTGTAAACTAGGACGGTGACGGAGGAAGCGGTCCCACAGGTCACTAAGGAGCAGATTTCAGTGAAGCCTTGAATTTATCCAGAAGTTTCAGCTTAAGTATTTACACAGGCGTGAGCGCTGTTATGAGAAAAACTAGAACACAAGAAACTTGTGTAGCTATGATGGCTGCGCCTTTGTGCACACAATGCAGGGAGCAAGGTCTGCACCCGCTTTCTGCGCATCCCGCCAGGGCGGTGTTGTACAGGGTGTGGCACGAGAAATCTACTTCCTCGAGGAAGGAAAGAGTAAGTGCTTTGATATCATAAGCACATTGGTCTTAGTCATGAACATTTTCAACAAGCCCTGACATCTGCAATGTGGGTCTTTCATCATGTCGTCTTCCACTCTCCAGTCTGGCTACTGCTGCTGAGACAGCCATGTGGAAGGAAGGAAGAAGCTGTGCTTACAGGAACCTCGAATCTTTCCAGAACAGAAAACACTTGAAAAAGAATGAAGTAGACAAGGAAGGCAATGTGTTAGCAGGAAATACTAGCAAGAATAGGATAGTTAAAGTAACTGCATACGTTTTCTGGCCCAATGACACTTCATCATCTTGATGAACTATACATGCAGCTCCTAATTTAGAAGAATTAGTGTGTATAAAACTGGATAATTTCTTGTTCTCAGAGGCTGTATTCAATACAATGCAAAGCCTTTTAATTGCTAACTCTAGTTTGCATTAATTTTCACATCACATCTAATTTCAATAATGACCACTGGAATTTGACAAGACAGAAAGAAAAGTTAGGCCTGATTTCTAATACAATTTTTTAAACCTACCTCTCACAAAATTTTAACCTGTATTATGGTACCTGACTCTATTATAAAGTAAAATTTTTATATAACACACCTCCTTGGACAAAAACCTGGAATTAGTTTATAAATGTTATTTACGGTTTTAATGGTCAGATGACTTCTAATATTTTTAATAACTAGTATGCATTTTGTGTGTTATATAGCTCTGAAGGCTAAAAATAAAAATGATTAAAAACATTTTAGCTGTATATATTTAGACCTAAATTAAACATATGAAAGAAAAAAATGCTATTTATTTTTGTAGTTTTATATATTTATAATCACAAATTATTATTTCTAATAAGATTGTTTTTTAAGATTTCATAGTAGTTTACCTAAGATAGAGCTTAAGAAATACAGCAGCAACTAAACCAGCCAAAAACCAGATATAAAAATATAAACCAAAACATATTGCTATGAGCTCTGAAACATAAAAAGCATTCCAATGAACAGCAGCCCACTCAACACCATTCATTACCCAGGCAAAGAGGACGGCATGCAGTTTGTGGAGCAGAATGTCCCTGGCAAAGGAAAGGCCTGTGGTTATGGAAAAGAGCTTTGAAAATAAATGAGAATCGGTTTCATGTGTTCTGTTTCTTCAAGCATTCCACCAATGTCACTTCTTAGCTATATGTTTGTCATTGAGATGTTTATACTCACCAAGAAAACATTTTTAATTTTACAATGTAGACATATACTAAAAAATATTATTTAGAACACATCAACTTATATGCAATCTTTGAAAAAACACAATTTCATCTATAGGGGATTTATGATCTTACTAGAGGTCTGATGCACGAAATTCAGGCATGGGGGGATGGGAAGTCCCCTCAGCCCAGCGTGCACTCTCTCCAATCCAGGACCCCTTGGGGGATGTCTGACTGCAGTTGAATATCCCTCTCAATCCTGGACCACTGTTTCCTAATTGCTCACCTGCCTGCCTGCCTGGTCACCCCTAACTGACCCCCTGCCAGCCTGGTTCCCCCAACTTCCCCCCTCTACTGGCCTGGTCACATCTAACTACCGCCCCTGCTGTCCCGGTCACCCTGAACTGCCCCCCACTAGTCTAGTTGCCCCTCAATGCCCTCCCACCAGCCTAATTGCCCCCAATTGTCCCCATCTGCCAATCTGGTTGCTCCTAAATGCCCCCCCCATCAGCCTGGGTGTCCCCAACTGCCCCCCTGCTGGCCTGATTGCCCATGCAGACTGCTGTTCAGTCACTTGGTCGTCCCTAACCTCCCTGCCAGCCTAGTTGTCCAATGCAGCCTACTGTTCAGTTGTTTGGTCTTCCCACACTAATACCCCTGCCACCTGGTCACCCCACACAGCCTGCGTGTTCAATAATTTGGTTGTCCCTCACTAACCTCCCTGCTGGCCTGGTCATAGGCAGCCATCTTGTGAGGGTGTGAGGGTCAATTTGCATATTACCTCTTTATTATATAGGATACTAAGTGTACTGGTTAATAATATAGACCTTTTTCAATAGATGGAGTTATAAATGTTTATATATATGCAATTTGATATGTATGCTATTTTGTTGTATTGACAAGATTCAAAACTTCATGTCAATTTTGTGAAGGTGTTAACATCATAGATATTTTTACACTTAAAAATGTTGAATTTCGTGCCAAAAAAAGAACATTTGTGGGAAGTTTTAATTCATTACTTTATTTTGAAGAAAAGTGTTGCTGAATACTTTGGGAAGCTTATGGTGAACATGTTACATCTCAAGATACTTGTGAACACTTTAAAAGTGATGATTTTGATGTGAAAGACAAAGATGTCCAAGTCAACTGAAAAAATTTTAAGACCAACAATTACAAGCATTACTGGATGAAGATACATGTCAAACTAAAAAAAAAAAAAAAAAAAAAAAAAAAAAAAAAAAAAAAAAAAAAAAAAAAAAAAA
>PVJN01002146.1:107765-124119 GCA_004026805.1 Lasiurus borealis | reverse complement strand
TACTAAAGTGTATTTTCAAATGTTTTGAACGCATTTGCTTCAATACTAATGATAGGGGGCACGGAAACAGAGCTAGAATATTCTGGAATATTCCTAACGTGATGAAGGCTATGAAAAGAACATTGTAAACTGATGAACAAAAGGATAGATACAGAGGCAGTAAAGCATCAAACAGACTGTGATATTATGGCAGGAAGATTAAGGAGAGGTGGGGTAGATAAGAGATCAATCAAAGGACTTGTATCTATGCATATAAGCATAACCAATGGACATAGACACTGGGGGGTTGGGCTATGCCTGGGAGGAGGGGGGCAATGGGGAGATATGTATACATGTAACACAATAAAAAAAAAGAAAGAAACTCGAATGATATTTTGAGTCCGTGTGGTCGGAGAAGAGCTTATAATCTGACCTTTGTCTCATGTAGATGTGCCAGCTCCCTACGGATGGCAGGGGGTGTGTTTGGATCCTGATAAGTCAGTTGCTACTGTCTGCAGCGTGGACTACCCAAGTGAAAAATCAAATCTCATCTATTTCTAAAGCAAATACTGGAGCAAGATGAAAGACCTTACGCACCTATAAAGATCCGGGACATGACAACATGACCCTGGAATCAGCGATATCATAAAAGAGGCCTTCTACAGTAGGAGCGATATAAATAAGAGAGATTATGTGTTTACAATAGTTCTTTGAGGGAGACATGATCCTCCTGTTGGCACTACATGAAACTGATTCTAATCACTCTGAGAGGGAACATAGATGCTTTGTGAAAGGAAGATTCTATAACAGAACAGGAGGAAAATTATTGTTTTTTTTTCTCTGTAGAGAGAGGTCTCATTAAAAAAATCAAGTAATATAGTGTGTGGACTGTGGGTAATTGTCGTTTGATGAAAGATGGGGAAGATCTTCTAAAGAACTATAAAATCCAACCAGTTTAATTTGCTGCAAATTTTTCCCCCCCGTGATAAAGCACCAAAATTCAAAAAGGATACAGTTTGGTCCAAGGAAATCACACAAAATAAACACCTAAAATTCTTGAAAATTGCATTAGCCCCACACCACAATGAAAGCAAAACATTGAGTCAGTGTGAAAATAAATCTATTTCTTACATTATTACTTTTTTTGTCTTGAAAGTTGGAAAAATGCAATGACAGCATGTAATTACCTCAAAATATCTTGAGGGTTTAAAATGTTTTTCTTTGTTAAAAAAGTAAACTTATAGTATGTCAAATGAGGGATACATGTGAAATATGAAGAGATATAGCTATAAAAAGAATTCAAAATTATTTTGATAGCCAGATTCTAAATTTTTGAAGACATATCACATTCCCTAATGTGTAAGCAACTAATTTGCTACCTACTAATCTTGCCATAATGCAAACTTGTAAGATATTAGCTATTAATAAGGCTATCTAGCTGAATCTGGCCACACACAAAAAATCTATAATAATGAAAAAGAGAGGAGGGATAACAGAAGATAAATTAGTGACAAAAGGATGCTATCTCATTGATTTAGGCAGTTGCCCTAAATCTTCTCACTTCCACATGTAATCTTGTACCAGGGCAGCTGAGTCATATGTACAAAGATTCTAGCATTACCTACATTTCAGATACTTGAAATATGGAGCCCAAAACAAACCTCAGAAGCCCAATTATATCTTCAAAATATGCTAGAATTTCATTTTGAGTGATTTCATTTCTACTGGCTTTGGCTAAAGTGGTAGAACAAGAAAAGATTGGTATATTGGAGAGTGAAGAGCTTAAACTTCTTCTGGAAAGCAGTAATCTCTACTAGAGAGGGTGTAGGATGGGTAAAAGGTTCTAACTTAGTCTATCAGTGGACAGAAGGCATTTTCAAACCAGCTTACGAAATAAGACTTTCAAAAAGAAACCATGTGCCGAGACGGGTTTGGCTCAGTGGATAGAGCGTCGGCCTGTGGACTGAAAGGTCCCAGTTCGATTCAGGTCAAGGGCATGTATCTTGGTTGCAGGCACATCCCCAGTAGGGGGCATGCAGGAGGCAGCTGATCGATATCTCTCTCATCGATGTTTCTGACTTTCTTTCCCTCTCCCTTCCTCTCTGTAAAAAATCAATAAAATATATTTTAAAAAGAAAGAAAGAAAGCATGCTGATGGGCTTATAATAAGAGGCAAATGTTAAATACTTCCCTCGGGTCCTGACAGGGTGAAAAGTTCAGACGGTTCAAGTAGGCTCAATAATCTGTTTCCTTATTTTAGGAAATTAGAAATTCATTTCAAAACATAAATTTAGCAAGGTTTTCAATTGTTCCCAACTTATCAAGACAGGTTACATTTTGAATGTTAAACATGATTATGATGGAATAGAATAAATACTGCCTTATTTTAGAATCTCTGCTGTCCTATTTAGAATGGGCATGGAGATAGTTCCCTGATCAGCCTCTCTTATTGAGTTACTATGACACCCCCTCACCTCCCAAGTGTGGAACTCACTCTCATTGGAAGAATGCAATTCAGCTGTTTTAGGAAGAAATGGGAAATAAGACAGTTAAAGGGAAACTTCCTAGGAGATAAGCACCCTGCAGCCTTTACAGTGATCTGAAGAGAAAGCCGATGCAGAAAATATTACTCACATTCAGTGAGGATCTGCTTCCATCTATATTCATGGCATAATCCAACATGATATTTAAACATGAGTACCAGGAGGTTGTCGATGAAAGCACCAACCTAGAAACAGGCTGGAAGAAGTCTTGGTAGAAAACTCATTTTCTTACAGACTTCTTTACTTGGGGATGAGAATATGCAAAGAAAGGATCTTAAGAGGGAATTTAGTCTCTTTGGCGAAATCGTCACATATTTTGCTCCGCAATATGAACATAAAAGCATTTTAATAGGTATCAAGAATTGATTTCATAGGTTTCTGTCCTACATATTAAAAAAAATAAGATTTTTAATCTTTCATATGTAAGTCTGTTTATTCGATGTGCATAAGATTGAGTCATAAATGGGATAATGCAGCAAGAAATGTCTTAAGAGGCTAGCATTTTAGTTAGCATAGTAAGTGTTGGTTCTGCTAGTGAATCCTATGTAGAAATCATAACTTTTGTTTGGAGCAGTGTGTGTGAGGAGCTCTGGGTAGTTCTTTCTTCATGGACTATCCATACCTGAAATATTGCTATTAAATAAGCAACAATGTAATTTAAAAGTTTCTTTGTGATATCTGTACTCCCTTATGGGAATAAAATAAAAATGTTTTCAAAGTTAAAACAACATAGATTATCATCCTTGTTTCTTCATTATTCTATCAAAACACTATTTTAAAAGGTATATTTTTAAATAGATTTTAAAAGGCATATTTATGATAAAATCATTTTACATGAAATCTTCGTGTCAGTATAGTACTAATCATGATTCTGAAGTCTGCCATCTGACCATAATACTAAGCATAAACCTGAACTTTATAAGTAAAAAGAAAGCTTTTCTCATTTTCTGATGCTGATCAAGCTATTCATAATGACAGCTAAATAACAATCTATAAGGATGCCAAACATAGTTTCAAGTTTCATTGGATTTAAAACCTAATTAATACAAATTATGAATGCTATTCATTTTAATATTGCTAACAAAGAAACAATAATTTAAGGTTTAAAGGATTTAACTTAGAGTGCTACATGACTCCATTTAAAACACAGAACTTTAATACCCACACAGACTTTTTCATGAACTGCAGCACACCAGCAGAATATAACTTGTTATATAGGGGAAAATGTGTTATAAGCATGTCCTTATACTGTATGTATGTTTTATATAAGCAAGTTTATACTATATTTGGGTGAATAACCTCTCTTTACTTGCTAGTATTCCAGTTTGATTAAATAAAAGTTTAAAAGAAGACATGTTTTTATTCTTATACTATAGACACGGTGCACAAAATTTGTGCACAGAAAGGGGGGGGGTAGGGAAGGGAGGGAAGGATCCCTCAGCCCAGTCTGCGCCCTGAGGGGGATGTCCCACTGCTGGTTTGTGAGAGGTGACCGGTGGGGTGCCCGCTGGCTAGCTCCGCCCCCAATCACTGCTGCTGGTCACGTCCCTCTGGCAGGGGGCGGGGGGAGAGGGGAGGAGGCAGATGCTCAATGCAGGAGCTGCCCCCAGGAGCTGCCCCCTGCATTGAGCATCTGCTCCCTGGTGGTCAGTGTGCATCATAGCAACCAGTCATTCCACCGGTCATTCCGCCATTCGATTTGCCTATTAGGGTTTCATTACATAATACCATTGTCTGGATTAATATATTAGAAGGAGGTATAAACATATAGATATATTTAAAAATACATTACAACCTAAGATTTTCTATTTGAGAGAAAGCAGAGAGAACACTGGTACATTTTTTTTTATTTAATGTGTTACATGTGTACATATCTTCCCATTGCCCCTCCCCTCCCAGGCATACCCTAACCCCCCAGTGTCTTGTGTTCATTGCTTATGCTTATATGCATGCATCCAAGTCCTTTGGTTGATCTCTTATGTACCCCACTTCTCCCTAACCTTCCTGCTGTCATTTGACAGTCTGATGCTTTACTGCCTTTGTATCTATCCTTTTCCTCTGAGAATCCTTGACTGTTCTGTCTAGAGAAGGGGTCGGCAAATTGTGGCTCGCAAGCCACATGCAGCTCACAAGCTGCAGTTTGCCGCTCTGTTGACTGAGTTTGCCGACCACTGGTCTAGAGGATGTTTGATGTTATTCAAAGATTTTCCACAACATAATTATTAGGGCTCTCCTCTTCCCATTTTCATCTCTCTCCCATCCACCTCAAAGCTGTCTGAGAATAGGACCGTATCTGACTAAACCTTTTATTGTCAGTACTATGCCCTGTGGTAGTGAGTTATTAGATGTCCAAAACATGCTTGTGGAGTAAATAAATTAGTTAAGCAGTAAAGAAATATATAAACATTATGTTTCATTCCTGGCTTAGTTCACTAACTCCCAGTGGAAAAGGAGCATTATCCTTTGCAGAGGCGGGATGCATTTTGGTGTGTGGAGAGCCATCTAAATAACGTTACCCTTCCTCCCAAGTCATTGGCTCTGCTTGGAAAGGTTATTTCCCAGAGGGAGGAAAAACTGTGACGTATGACTGTTTTAGACACTGAGAAGAAAAACACTGGGAGAAAATTGTGACTTGAAAATTGTGACTCTAAAGGAAGAACATCTAGTTATGATTTTAATCCAATTTCTCAGGAAAATTATTTTAAATGTCAGAAACCAAACATTGTTCTTACTAAATGGATGTAAACCGGAGGCCAGAAGACTGGTCAACTTTAATTGCTCTGAAAGGTCAGAGCTAATCACTCACTGTTTAGTTAAAACATTGTTAGAAAAAAAAAAGCATTGTTAGCTGAAGCAACCTCTACCTGTTTGTTTCATGTTAATTTCTGTTTTGTTATTTCCTGCCTAAAGGCTAGGGGTGTCTCCCTTTTTAATAAAAGGGAGAAAAAGGCCAGAGCAAGTGGCAGTCCTTTCCACTAGAGGAAGGCTCCCACCTGGCCCCCCCAATATCGCCAAATTAATGCTTTCTGGTCTCTCATTTCATTTGCATGCGGCCTCCTTCAGAACCTGAACCCTGAACCGGGAACCGGGAACCACGTGGGACGTGGAAAGGGGCTCCCACAATTAAACATTTCATTTTAACTCGATATATTTGTAATGAGACTTACTTTTTCTTATTAGCATATCCTGGGAAAAGTCTAACCCTTAGAATCACCTCTATTCTCTCACAGCTGTGTTTGTGTGTGTGTGTGTGTGTTTTAACTCAAAACTGGACTTATTTTTTAAGTTTATGTTTACTAGTCTTTTCTTCTACCAAGGGCAACTCTAGTGATGCATTGTTTGTTTGCTGGTTTTGCTTGTTACTGAGCAAATATAAAATAACTTTTATATAATGCAGGCTCCATGAGAGCAGGATTTTTGTTTGTGTTGGCCCTCGTTGTATTCCCAGTGCTTATAATATTCTCTGATTAGGCACTCAATAAATATTTGTTGAGTAAACTAATGAACAGAAAAAGAACAGTCATTACCAAGTATATTTCTCTATTATGTAAATTGTGTAACTATATTTTTGAAGGATTTCTACTTTTTTTTCAGCTTATATTAAACGATTTGATTTAAAAAATGAAAGCTAACAGCTCTGTATATGTTGGCAAATAGAATGTACTTGATCGGCAGTACTCCATTTTATACAGAATTAGTCATTTAAAACGATTTAGTTTTCGAAGCTTTTTCCTCTTTTTAAAAGGAATGAAATGTGAAATGTTCAAGACATACAAAAGCTATGGATAATGATACAGCATATACTCATTTATTCACTCTGTTTAATTCTTTTTTTTTTTTCACAGAGAGGAAGAGAGAGAGATAGAGAGTTAGAAACATTGATTTGAGAGAAACATCCATCAGCTGCCTCCTGCACACCACCTACTGGGGATGTGCCCGCAACCAAGGTACATGCCCTTGACCGGAATCAAACCTGGGACCCTTCACTCTGTAGTCCAATGCTCTATCCACTGAACCAAACCAGTTAGGGCCTGTTTAATTCTTATAAATTGTTTCTTTTAATACAGTTGAATGTCCTATATACTCCTCCCACATCATTTTCTCCAACACACACACACACACACACACACACACTTTCCTGAATCTGGCAACTGTCATGTCCATGCACTTCCTTATCATTTATATGGTCCTATCATGTTGTGCGTATCTGTGGTTCTCCACATGTGGTGAACCCAATAGCATCAGCACCACCTGGGAAAAGGTTAGGAATACAAATTCTCAGACTCCATCCTAGATGGACGGAACAGAAACCCTGGGACTGGAGCCCAGCATCTGTACCATTCTGATGCACGCTAGAGTTCAAGATCCACCGGTTTATGGCAATACCATTGAATTTAACATCACAGTCTAAGTTCTAACAGAAATAACAGTCATTTGTGGACTTACTGATTTACTTCCCTCTTGCTGTAATGAAAGAGAATGAACTTCTCAGGGCCTTTATTTTTTTCATTTTTAAATTGAAGGGATTATTTATCATCTTTCAATTTAAGCTCTCCTTAGAAAAACACTCAGCCCATGCTCACCCCCATTGTCGTTAAATAAGAAGTATGGATGGTCTCACGTACATTCCTCTGCTTTTACGTAAGACCAACTATTCGATACTGTTCTTCGTATTCAGAATCGTGTCGTTAATGGAGAGCCTGTTTAAATGGCCTGTTTTATGTAACTACATTTTTTAAAGACCTCATTGAAGTTATTGTATAAAAGTTAATTCATACTGACTAGGTTTCTTGGCCAAAACAGAATATGAAATGAGCAGCGCAAATGCGGGGAGAACGATAGAATTTTTATTAACTTGACAACATTTAATAGATTCATCCTGGGGCTAATTAGTTCTTAAATTCTGCTTGCTCTTGGAGTCCTGTCAGGCAGGAGACTTTTGGCAGGGTGGGTCAGACATTCTAGATTAGATGATGATGATGATAAAATGACTTTCAGTCCCGAAAGATCCCTTACATTATTTCACTTGTATACATTATGCATAATACATTTAAGAAATAAAATATACAATAAAAATATCCTACAGAATAAATATACTGGCGTGGGAAATGTACTATCGGAAACTTAAAGCCAGTTTTGTAAAATGTGCATTGCTTGGCAGAGAACTATCAATTAACATACCGGTGTTAAAATCAGAATTCATCATGTGGTAAGATTTTAGGAGTATAGATAATATTATTTTAAATAGTTTTTTTCTGCAAAGTCATTATTAAATTATTAAAGTCATTATGACAATAATTTCAAAAGTTTGATGCAGTTAAAAATGGTAAGACTATAATCTTGATTATTGTCCTAAATCTTACAGGTCAGAGACCTCTGATTAAGCTATGCAATTCTAAAAGAAAGAGTAACTATTAACAAGGACATAGCAGAGCCAAAAGCCAATGGCTTATTTTACACCAGTGAGAGTATAAATGTACCTAAAAACACTTGAGTAACTTGTGTTCAGTTTCTGTGTACAGACATACCACAATATTATTATTTACTTCATATTTTATAATTGAGAAAAATATTGCCATTCAACAAATATGCCCATAGTCAGGCCCGGCTGACGTGGCTCAGTGGTTGAGCTCCAAACTGTGAACCTGGAGGTTGAGGTTCGATTCCAGGTCAGGGCACATGCCCTGGTTGCTGTCTTCATCCCCAGTCTAGGGTACACAGGAGGCAGCCAATCAATATTTCTCTCTCATCATTAACATTTCTATCTCTTTCTCCCTTTTCCTTCCTCTCTGAAATCAATAAAAATATATATATATTGAAATTGGGACTCCAACATTTTTCTTTTGCTCTTGTGGGTTTATTTCTAGCCCCCAGGGGCAAGATGTTTTTAAAGACAAGAATCAGGGGGGTGTGGGGGAAGCAGAGGCAAAGAAGCAATGAACAGACTCTTGTGCTACAGCGGGAAGGCAGGGGAGGTTGGGGGGGGAGGGGCCTATAGGAGATCAACAGAAGGGCTTGTATGCATATGTGTAGGCATAGCCAGTGGATACAGAGCAATGGGGCAATGGGGCAGAGGGCAGGCGGGGAGACGGATGAGGGCATGTACTGGGGGGTGGGGAGGGCAATAGGGGAAAAAAACCACATATGAGTAAATTAAAAATAAATAATAAATAAATTAATTAATTAAATAAAATCAAGGTAGAAGCAATATATATTTAAAAAATATGCTCACAGCCAGGCTGTAACTTGAAACTCTTTTGTAATTTAATCAGGGAAATATATCAAATTCCAAATTACCTTTGATTACATGGATTGTCACTGTTGTTGCTTTTTCTCAACTGCATTCATGTGAAAGGATCCCGAGGGCACGTTCGATGATTTGGTGAAGAGAGCAAAGAATTCAGGGCCAGAAGACCAGTTCCTTGCTTAGCAATAGTGTTGTTGAAGCTACAGTTACACCTGTAAAATATTAGCTACGTTTTTGTCTAATATCCATGTGTTGTAAATAGTAAAAACCTTCATACTTAACTGCATTTGAAGAGTATCCTGATCTTCTCGTCAAGAAATGTCTTCTGATAATGTTAACTAAAGAGATCATTTTAATCAAAGAATTTCATATGCCAATTGAAAGACATACATAGTTTTAAACATTTTCACAAATAACCTCTATCCACAAAACTGATGATGATGTTACTTAAAGGTTAAAAGTGATGGTATGACTTTATACTCATTAAAGCAAATCTCCTGTGACGATACATCTGGTTTTACTTATATGGAGATGATCTTATAAATGTTGTATTAAGAAGAAGGGGTATAGAGCAAATCTCTTTGGAAAGTGTTACATCAGTTTTGCTGCCGTTCCTTACAGAACTAAGAATAAATCTGACATCTAACATCTGGTTGATCCCTAAATTTGGAAACTGAATTTTCAAATAAATTGAAATTGATTTTAGTCCAAGTTTTAAACCTGATTAGATGAAATTCATAGTCTGAAATATTTGAAGTAGTTCATTAAGTTATCTTATAAACAGGGCTTTTGTAAGCCAAATAAAAATACTTGTATTAGGTATCTCTACAAAAATATTAAGATTTATTTTTAATGTAATGTGGACCACACAATATCAATCCCTGCTTTTATTAACTCTTTCAAATTACCTTGCTGCAATGGATCTTTTACTGGTTTTCTCTTTGAAGACCACCCAGAAAGTCCATCTGGTCCAAATATAATCATCATCCTGCTAGTACATGTTACGTGGTCTACAGCTTATTCTAAATACACTCATTCACAAAGTGATTCAATATGTAGCTTTACATTTAAGTGAAAAATAAAATATTATTGTATCAGTTAGAACATCATCATTATGCATGACCATATCCCAGTCCCCTATTCCATCAAATACTCCTTACAGACAATTTGACCCTCCTTGCCATGCTATCAATCTCAATATTTGTATGTCTAGAAAACAGAAGCACATACTATTGTCATGCACATAATTTCTGTACAGTGCACTGACTTGTTTGCGGCATAGCAAACTAGATACTCCACTAAGATGGATAGATGAAACATAAGTAGATAGATAACAAATAGATGCTAGATAGATGATAGATGATGATGAGAGATGAGAGATGAGAGATATATAGATAATAGATGATAGAAGATAGAAGATAGATAGATAGATAGATAGATAGATAGATAGATAGATAGATAGATAAAAATGAATGATAAATGAAGCCAGCCTTCTGATTGTGAATTTAATCTAGTTTCCTGTATGAACTTGATATAAATCTCCCAACTTAAGTAATATTGTCTTAATATTTCTAGCTTACTAAGAAAAACTGGTTAAATGGAAATCAGGTCTGAGATCAAGTAGGAGCTAAAGACCTCTGAGAATCCTGAACAAAATTCAAAAAACATTGTATGTTCCTGGAATAGTTTATCATGAATAGCTGTATTATTCTGAAATATTCCTCAGGACATGAACTTCCAAAATGCAAATGTATTTTAAACCTTTCAATGTAAACTTTGAATAGCATAAAAGTGCTCATTCTTGACTACAAGGAGCCAAATTCAGATGAGAGAAATGTAAGTAGATTTTTGAAATTTTTGAGTCAGAAGGTTAGCAAGAACCTGGTCTCATGCTATCATAGTGCAGATAAGGGAATTGAGGCTCAGAGGAAATTAAATAAGTTGTTTAATTGAAGAATTGACCTAAAACCCAGGTCTTACAAATCCTAGGATAGTAGCAACTGGCAACAAAATGTGTCAATTGGCTTTTCCTTTCCCCCTTGACTTACACATCATTAAAACGCGATCTGTGGTTAATTGTTAACTTATAAATAACTAGTTTTAAGATGACTGCTCAAGAAACTAACAGGCATATTTTAATAAGTGTTCTTACTTCTCAAAACATTATAAACACTTAAAAACATATTGTAATAGAGAGGTGTTCCTTCATAAGTTCCTAAAATAAATTTTATAGAATAATAATGATAATTGTATTTATATCTACTTCCAAAATTTTTGTTTAGTTATATTTTAAATTACTTTAAAAATGGGAACATTTTAGTAATACTAGCTGCTATTTACAGAATATCATCCCATTTTTGAAAGACAGAGTTCCTTGAGGAACATGTGTAATTGCATTTGATTCTCATGGGCCACATGTCAAGTATGGTTTCTCCTATTTTACATTTGAGCAATGCATAAATTGAAGAAGAAAGTAAAAAAGCATGTAAGTGGCTGAAACCGGTTTGGCTTGGTGGATAGAGCGTTAGCCTGCGGACTGAGGGGTCCCAGGTTCTATTCTGGTCGGGGTGTGCAGGAGGCGGCTGATCGATGTCTCTCTCTGATCAATGTTTCTAGCTCTCTGTCCCTCTCCCTCCCTCTCTGTAGAAAAATCAATAAAATATATTTTTTTTAAAAAGCATGTAGGTGAAAAAAGGTATGTGTACAAGACATTCAGGATGAATAAATTACTGTTATGTTAGTAATAAACTCACTCTAAGTTCAGAAACTATAAAGAACATCTTAATACACAACATTTACTATCATCAATAACACAGTTTCATAAGAATACTTATGCAGACTTTTTCTAGCAGAAAGATTTTATTTTGAGATATTGTATTTATGCTAGATTGCATAACATTATGGTCAATGTCATTAGATTAATTCAGTTTTGACATCTCTCTGTAAAAACCAAGGACACAGTATATTAGTGGATAATTTAAGAAATACGTTTGAACACAGAGATTAATATTATAGTCCTCAGTAATGGATAATTAATGGAGCTCTTCAAGTTTTTAAATTACAAAGTTTTCCATTTTAGAAAATGAAGTTTGAGAGAACATGACATTTCATTGAATTCCTTGCTAAATGAACTGTATATGAGCTTATGAGCATAATGTTTTATATTTCCATTCATAGCAAAAAAAAAATTATGTTTAGAATATTTGACATTGTTATTTGAAATAAGGCTGACATTAACATTGTTATTTTAAAAGAGAGACTTATAAAAAACGCCATTATTATCTAAAAATCCATGGCCAAAATAGCAAGATGATTTTCCTTTAAAAAAAAAAAAGCTTTGCTCTGCTTAGACATAGAAATAATTAAAACACAAAGATATTGAAATCAAACACATGGAAGAAACCAATGATCTTGTGTAGTGTTAGGAAGCAAAGGGGAAAATAGCGTCTTTGAGTCTCAAAATTATCCCTGAAGATCATGTGATTTCCAAATGGCAGGAGGCTTTGCATGTCTAAGAAGCACCCAGGTGATGACCTGCTGGTGGACCACATCACACTCTTAGGAGCAAGGGTACAGCAACAACTACAGTGGTAATTGATGTGCATATGTTACTGATAAAAAGTTAATAAGGATCTTCCACACAGAACTAGGGAAGAAAACTGTAAGAGAGAAATTATTTAAAGAAAAGTCCTCTCGTCTTCAAATCCTGAAATAATCATTCATTATGGGGCATTTTCTCATTATTTTTCTTTGGATATAGTTGCCCAATAGACATGGAACTTTATGTCTAATTTCGCCACTTAAAAAAAAAAAAACTATGGGAATTTTCCCCATGTAATTAAGGGTTTTCTAAAATACTTAAAAGTGGACAGAATATTCTGCTAGGTAGTTATACCGTAACTTATTAGACTAGTCTTCCTACTGTGAAATATGTAGATTCTACCTAGTATCTCATTCGTTTTATTATGTGGATAAATAATTTTCCACATTTCTGGTTATTTTCTTAGTTTTCCCAGAAGTTAAATTACTTCTTCAAAGGATATGAACATTTTAGCACTCCATTCAAGTTGCATGCAGTGTATCTGTTTCTGCGTTATTATTCAAGTCATGTTTACCAATTCCATAAATGGAAAGCAGTGTTCTTCATTTAGTTTAGTTTATTATTGGCATACTTCTAATTTCCATTACTACTACTGCTCTGAGAAACCTATTCTACCCAACATGTTTTCCCATTTATCTCAATAATTTAACATTTTTTTCAAGTACAGTTTACAATCAATATTAGTTTGTATTAGCTTCATGTGTACAGCAGAGTGGTTAGACAATTATATACTTTACAAAGTGTTCCTTCTAATATTTCCAGTTGGCATCATAGATACTTGTTATAATATTATTAACTATATTTCTTATGCTGTACTTTATATCCCCATCTCTACTTTGTAACTACCAATGGTTCCTTAAAGCTCCTTTTATCTTGAAGATATATTCTTTGTAAATATCTTTTTATTTTATTTTTTTTGTCTTTTTAGTTTTGCTTCTGCTTTTTGCATGCAGAGTGTTTTTATTTTCTTACATTATTTTGTATATAGAAAATCATTGCAATTTCTAAACTTATTACCTCTTAGATTTTTGTGGTTTAATCATTTGGGTCTTAAACATTTAATCCAATTATCATTGATCTTTGTATGGTTAGGGCCTAATTTTATTATTTTCTAATTAACTTTCAAACACATTTTTGGAGTTGTAAATGTCTGTCTCATTGATCTGGAAGATTTTTAATAAAGAATAGAAAAACGGAAGTTATCTATGGACTTTCTGATCTCTTCTGCAATACACATAAATTATTGAGACAGTAGAAAACATTTAATTGCATCCATAAGATCTGTCAGTTCGCTTATTTTTTATTCAAACTTTTATTGATGTGTTCATAGCTTAAAAAAAACGCTCATTATTCCTAATTACTAGACTGATCCTGTTAAAATTAAAAATGCTCCCTTAAGACTCTGACTGGGAATATTTAAATGTCAAAGTAGTTCTCTGTTGCTGTGTAATTCATGACCACAAACTTAGCAGCTCCCAGTTCTGAAGGTCAGAAGTCCAGCACACTGTGGCTGGGCTGTCTGTTCAGGCTGAAGTCAAGGTGATGGCCGGCTGCATTCTCATCTGGCGCTAGAGATCCTTCCCTTCATCTCTCCTCTTGGAAGAATCAGTTCCTTGCAGCTGACATACTAAAATCCTCATTTTCTTGCTGCTTTCCTGTCACAAAGGTATAAATTAATCTGGGGAAAAGTGGACACAGTATTTAGATTTTCAATATATGGCTGAAGCAACCTATTTCAATTTGTTCAAAATATTATGTAAATATAACCCATAATTCTTATAAATTTTTGCACGGGTCTTATATGATGTGTCCTGTGAAGATTTACTCCTGTTATGTATTTGATCTGTGTGGAGATATTTTCTTCTAAATTATCAATTACACAGGGAATACTAACCAGAAACAGACAATGCTGAACTGTTGCCTAGATTATTCTCATACTTGGTAATGCTTATAGATTTCTAAAAATACACAGTGAAGGAGGAAAACCCTTCTAAGCAGTCAGTCCAAAATAATCAAGCATTTGCATGGTAATAGCATAACTGTGTTCCATAAAAAGAGAACATTGGAAAGAAGAGAGACAATTGCTTTTCCTAGGTAGGAAGCTAAAGTAGATAAGATAATGGGGTGGAGGAGGAAAGAGAGAAAAAAGAACCACAGGTGTAACCTTTAACATGTTAAGTCAAAATCACTGTGTATGTGTTTCTCGTTCCAGAAATGAACTTCGCAATAGATGAACACTGACTTAATATTATTCTGTCTCTAGCACCTTGGCCAATAGCAAGCTCTTCAGTGCATGTTTATAATAGGGATCAATGGAGGCAAAATGATTCTTGTCATATGATTTCACTCTTCTTGAGGAGGGAGGAAATTTGCTTCTTGGGGATTAGGGGAATTGGCAGTTCGTGGAGCGATCATTTGAAACACCTGCTGAAAGGAACATGATAATAATTTAAACAGTAATGAGGAATGATGAGAATAACATGAACTTGAATGGAGATGGTCAGCATGTTATTGATTTTTTTTTAACCAACTGCAGTTTGGAGACCAGATGTAGAAAAACCAGCAGTGGATATAGTAAAGGATCATCCATGTAGTCCCAGTGGTGTGTCCTGAGTGTTGGAGCCACTGAAGGGGATGTGGGAGATGACATGGCTGCTTTTGGCTTTCGGCTAACAAAGAAGAAAAGTTAAACCGGAAGTAGGCTTTGGATTTGAAGAATAAAGTAGTAGTAGAAGTTAGAATTGAGATTTTAAAAAAAAAAACTGGGTTATCAAAGTTAGGGACATGGGAGAGAACTACTCTTAGAATTCTTCATTGTCAAGGAGGAGAAATGTTAACATTCAAAAGTGTAGAGCAGTGGCTCTCAGCCTTCTTAATGCCACGACCCTTTAAGACAGCTCCTCATGTGGTGGTGATCCCCAACCATAAAATTATTTCCGTTCCTACTTCATCACTGTCATCTTGCTACTGTTATGAACTGTAATGTAAATATCTTATATGCAGGATGTATTTTCATTGTTAAAAATTGAACGTAATTAAAGCATAGTGATTAATCACAAAAACAATATGTAATTATATGTTGTGAAATATTTATTTCTAGTGACAAATAAATGAAATTTTGTCTTGAATCGTGGTGTAGCATGGGTAACAGTCTTAATATAAAAACAGTAAACTACATTGCTACATTTTGCTACACCGAGGAGCGGTGTGTTGGTTCCTAAGACCATGGGAAATAGGTGTTTTCCAATAGTCTTAGGCGACCCCTGTGAAAGGGTCATTCGATCCCCAAAGGGGTCGTGACCCACAGGTTGAGAACCGCTAGTGTAGAGTGAGATGAAACAAAGATGTGATGACTTCAATCAAGGCTACATTTATGTTTTTAAGTAACAGATAAACTGGAGAGACTGGTTTTATAAGGATTGAAGGACTCTAGCCAGTGTGTTAGGAGGACCATTGACTTGGATGATGAAACTAATTATAGGACTGATTGAGCAACTACTGACGAAATGAGAATGTTAGGAGGTTGTAAGTTGATTACTGTCAGGCTAAAGAAGTCTATCTGTCATGACAAAAATCACAGAAAAGGAGTAAAAGAATTGTCTTAAATGATGCCCATGAGTTAGTAATCTTTGGAATCTCTTTCTTCCCTAGGTGGGATAAAAGGGTCTCTATCAGAAAAGTAGTGAGACTTTTAGTTATCAGAGAAAACTCACTTTCAATTACAGAGAAGATGCTTGTACAAAGTGTGGCTAAAAAAAAATGGAGTGTTAGTAACTACATTTTTCTAATCGGTTATGTAATTTAAAAATAGTCACACTGAGCATGGGAGAGGTCATCAAAACATATAATGTTGACAAATGAATAGGAATTATGTTTTCCTAAAAATTACAATATAGTTAATACACTATAGATAACAGGCTATGTGAAAGTTTTCATAGCTGTCAATATTTTCTCTCAAATACTTATGAAAATCACAGGGTTCTT
>PVJN01002146.1:53893-107665 GCA_004026805.1 Lasiurus borealis | reverse complement strand
ATGAAGCCTCTTGCTGGAGTAGAGTGGATGTCAGAGGTCTGCCCAAAGGCTCTACAGAGGTGCTGACTCATCACTGCAGGATGAGAGTGGAAGGCTGGGTTCTGTCTCAGACTTGCTGCTTTAGAAATCATTGGGGTAATGAATAGACATGGCTTTTTCTAAGATTCCACCTTGAGAATAGGCAAGTATGGATAAAAGGTCTTTGTCCTGACGGTTGGTTTTCTCCCAGTACTTTAGCTACAGATAGATAGATAACTGATGAAGATGGGTAGATGGATAATAGATAGATGGATATATTATATAAGTAGATGCTAGATAGGTAGGTAGGTAGATAGGTAGGTAGATAGATAGATAGATAGATAGATAGATAGATAGATAGATAGATGGTAAATATATGTGGGAGCCCATTTCCACATCTCTGGAGAAGGCCGCACACAAATGAAAAAAAGAAACTAGGAAAGTATTAATTTGGCGATATTGGGGGGCCAGGTGGGAGCCTTCCTCTAGTGGAAAGACTACCCCTTGCTCTGGCCTTTTTCTCTTTTTTATTAAGACTATGGGATACACCCATGACCTTTAGGCAGAAAATTACAAGAACATAAATTTACATGAAACAAACAGGTAGAGGCTGCTTCAGCTAACAATGTTTCAACTAAACAATGAGTGATTAGCTCTGACCTTTCAGAGCAATTAAGGTTGACCAGCCTTCTGGTCTCCTGTCCACATCTTTCTATTAGTGAGACAATGTTTGGTTTCTGGCAGATATAGATGGTAGGTAGGTAGATAGATAGATAGATAGATAGATAGATAGATAGATAGATGATAGATGGATGATAGATACAGATAGATAGAATAATCCAAAATAAAAGTGAATAGTTCTTCACAGTGCCCACAGTAGTCCCATCTTTGTCTCTTGCTTCAACAGTGTTTCCCTCAGCCTCCAGCCACACTCCAGCACCTTAGTCAGTCACCACCTTCAGAACCTCCTCCAAAACCAGCCAACATGCTGAGTTTTTTTCTACCTTAATTCCTTATTGCCAAACAACAATGAGTTCCCAAATTCATCAGAACTATTCCATCCAAGTGGAAGCTGTGGTCAACCCGAGACAACCTGCATCTGTGGGCCACCCACATCTAGCTTGTGACCTTAAGGATGTGGCTCTTGAAGGTGTGAGCCACTTTTTCGTGAGTTGACAGAGAAGAAGCTCAAGGGCACTGAGTGTCTCTTAAAGTTGCAAAACAAGCAAAGCGGCCACATTATCCTCTAGACGTGCTAAAGCCTCCCCAGGATGGGTGGGGCAAAACTCAGGACACCATGGAAGCCACCGTGGCCTTGGAGAGGAACCTGAACCAGGCCCGCTTGGAGTTGCATGCCCTGGGTTCTACCAGCGCAGACCTCCAGCTCTGTGACTTTCTCGAGAACTACTTCTGGGGTGAGGAGGTGAAACTCATCAAGATAATGGGCTACACCTGACTCACCTCTGCAGGGTGACCCCCAGATTGGGCAGGGCGAGTATATCTTCTAAACGCTCACCTTCAAGCAGGACTAGGAGCCTTTGGAGCCCGGAGGCCTTTGAGGGGCCCCTCTACATTCCCCTGGTGTCCTGCTTTTGCCTGAGCCTCTCCCCAAAACTACTAGCTATTCTTTGAAGCACCATGAAGCCCTCTCACATGCATTGGACCAAATGAAACAATAAAGCTTTTTGTAGCAAAAAAAAAAGTCATTCCTGATTATATTGGATAGGATTATTGACCAAGACTCACTTTATACTTCCATTCCATGGTATAACAGAAGAAAGCCAAAGGTTATTTTTAATGAAAGTTCTCCACCATTTATGTAATACAGTATCTGAGTGTTCATCATTAGTTTGACTATTTAACTTTAAAGAGTTTAACTATTTTTTTTAAATGAGAGTAACCTGATCCTACCTACTGTTATCTAACAGCATCCTTTACCAATTAAATATTCTTAAAATATTTTTGTTTTAACTTATCTGAGGATGGGAGCAAGAGGATACAGCTTGAAACATTTTCCAGGTGTAATTAATGTGCCACATTGGTGTACTTTGTAGGTCAATGGAGAAATTTGAGGAGGCAAAAGTCAAAATGAGGACACAAAATAAATAGGTATTTCCCAAACATAAGTGTTGCATCAGTATTCAACGTCAGCATTTTTACTAGGATTGACCACGAAGAAGGCAACTTTACTAGATGGTCATGGGGATTGAATAAGTAATGAAAATGTAATAAACACTATTTATTTATTATATATACTCCCCTTCTCCCACAGTAATAAAAATTTTAGCTTGAGAAACAGAAATTCTGAATAAAGAATATATCTCAAGCCCAACCAGTGTGGTTCAGTGATTGAGTGTCTACCTATAAACCAGGAGGTCATGCTTCGATTCCCAGTCAGGACACATGCCTGGGTTGCAGGCTTGATCTCCAGTGTGGTGGTGAGTGCAGGAGGAAGCCGATCAATGATTCTCTCTAATCACTGATATTTTTATCCCTCTCTTCCTCTCCATTCCTCTCTAAAATCAATAAAAATATATACTTAATATATATATATATATATATATATATATATATATATATATATATATATATATATATATATATATATATATATATATATATATATATATAAAGCCTCCTTCATTTAGTGTGGTCATAAGACTTAGATGTATTGGAATCGGGGTAAAAGTCACTGGTTCACCTCCAGGTAGTGTCCTCAGAGGAAAGAGTATACCATCCCCTTCAACTTTTTCTCTCTTCACTGGCCCGTAATGAACCCTGAAGTACAGTTTTCTAGGAAGTAATAGAGTGAGTGCCACCAAATAGAGGAAACTTAAGCTCTTTTTGGATTTGCAGAATGGAGCTGTCAGATGGCTGCTTGGATTTTATGAGACAACAATGGGATTCTATCAAGTTTAAGTCATTCTTTTTGGGTTCCTGCTCACTCTCCTTCTTAAGTCCTAACTAATACAGAAAGTAAGAAAGAATGGTGAGATATAACACTTTTTACAACTTCAGTCTAACTTATCTTTGTTATAGAAATTGTTAAGTCAATAGTTGCTGAATTATTTTATAGAAAGTCACAGAGGAGAATAATGAAAAACATTTGCAATTATTATGCAGCAAATACCCCATTACTTTATTAAGTACTTAGTTACAATTTTCTAAATATGGGTATGACCTTATGATAAACAGAAGTTTTTAAAAAATGTTTATAGAATAAACTCTAGGAAAAATCTAACTTTGAGGGCCATTTTTTCTAAAGTTGAAGTTTTAAATTTTAAGTATTGCGATGACATGAGAAAGCTTCAATCAGTTTTATTTCTAGCCATCAGTGTAAAATGTTAACATTATAGGTGTATACTAGAATGAACCATCTATCTCAAGGGTTCTTACTGATAAAAGTTAGGGGATTATTTCTTCTTTTCTTCAAAACATATATTATGAGCATACTTAAACTATTATATTGAGAAAAGTAATATTCTTGATGTTGAAAGTACATGTTGTTATATACTGCATGTACAAAAACTACCCCAAAACTTAGTGATTTAAAATGATAAATACTTTATTTGCTCACGTTTCTGTGGGTCAGGAATTTGGGGAAGGATAGACCTTAGCATTTGCTCTCTCCCTTCACTCTGCTCGGAGATCCAAGAAATTCATTTGCTTGTCTCTGTGCGTTCCTTCCTGTTCTCCTTCTCTCCATTTGCAAAGTCTGACCTTCCACACAAGATGGTGGTCACCTGCACCTCTTACATGGAATCTGGCTCCTGCAGGGAGCACACCAACAGAGATGATGAAGCAAATTCAAGTCTGTAAGGTCCATGTTTGGAAGGTACCCAGTGTCATCTCTGAGGCATTCTACGGTCAAAGTCAGTCACAGGGTCCACCCAGATTCAAGAGGAAGGAAAATACCCCCTCGAACCACATAACAGTAATAAGTTTACTCTAGCCAAAACCGGTTTGGCTCAGTGGATAGAGCGTCGGCCTGCGGACTGAAAGATCCCCGCTTCAATTCCGGTCAAGGACATGTATCTTGGTTGCAGGCACATCCCCAGTAGTGGGTGTGCAGGAGGCAGCTGATTGATGTCTCTCTCTCATCGATGTTTCTAACTATCCTTCTCCCTTCCTCTCTGTAAAAAAAAATAAATAAAATATATTTTAAAAAGTTTACTCTATCATGACAATCAAACCTCATTTCAAAAAATGAGGGTAGAAATAGAAAGAGGATGCACATATACATAAACTGAAAAATGGAGAAGAAGAAAAAATTTCCTTCTCAGTTTCAGGCAACTTTTAAAATATTCTCCATGAATAGTATGATATTTTTAAAATTGCAGGTTGAGTTTACTGGAAATAATCTGATTTAAATGGTGTATATAGTGTAAGTTCAAGGTGTACAACATGATACCAGAAAGTGTAAGATGGTTATCACCACAAGGTTAGTTAACTTAACATATCCAGCAACCGATGAATGTCAGAGAAAAAAAAAAAAAAAAAGCCTTACAATAAATCACCCAGATTCTTCGGTCTGACAGTTGTTTATTTATTCATTTGTCCAACAAGAACAGGGTGGGGCAAAAGTAGGTTTACAGTTGTGAGTGCCTGAAATGGCTTATTCTGGTATTATTTATTAATTACTGTATGATTTTCCAGGCCAACGACTGTAAACCTACTTCTGCCCCACCCTGGATTTCTGGAGGGCTCATCAGGAGACCGGGGACCGTGTTAGGCCAAGAAGCCATAACCGTGAAGAGAGGCAAATATTGTCCTCTTTCCTGCATGGCACTCCCAACTTCGTGTAATAAATTAGCTGAAAATATCACTCAGCTGGAGCTCTGGTGGTGTAGAACAGCAGTGTTTGTATAATCTGCAAAGGAGAGCTTTTATGTAAGAGAGGATGAATGTTAACACAGAGCCATAAACTACAAGGCCCTGGATGCTTTCAGTTATTCCAGCAGAGAAGCACCACGGAAGGCTCGGTTCCGTTTCCAGGTCATCCTGAACCTGTAGCCCGAGGCACACACCACGTTGTGACAAACACAGATGCCTCCGGGCACACAGGCCGTCACATCTGCTCGGCGCTTCCACATGGGACTGCCTTCTCCTTGCAAAGCAGCCCATCCCCGGTTCCAAGAACACATGAGCCTCTTAAAACAAAGCTGAAGATCTAGTGGCTCGAGCGTCAGCTGGCAGCCTGGCCGCATTTTTCAGAGGCCTGGATACCGGGGAGAGCTTAGTGTTCGCTCTGTTACTGGCCGCTCCCAGCCAAGTTCAAGTTCGGAGTGGTGTGAGTTATCAAATCTGACAGCCTGCTGGCGAGTCCTGGAAGACTCTCGGGCCAGGCTCCCTCCCCAGCTCAGCTGGGATCAATTAGGATAAAGAATAGCCCTCGCAATAACTAGCTCCTACCATGCTTTAAAAAAGGTAATTAGAGTGCAATAATGCAATGCATGGATTACCCGTACAAGCTCTCCATTCAAAAGAATATAGCATCAGGGTGAGAGGTTAAAATACCCCGCGTTGCAGAACAATACAGTAGGGAGAGGGGAGAGAAGAATGAAACAAAGCAGCCAGCATTTGGAAGACCCCTTAGTCTCTAAACTTATCGAAATTTAAACATGTGTTCAAAAATATGATCCTCTCCCAAAATGCGAATTCCCACCCGAAAAGCAATATTTTGAAAGGCTGGTTCAAACACATCACACACACACACACACACACACACACACACACACACACACACACACACACACTGTGCACATGCAATCAAGGACTTTGTTGTATGAATACACAATGCAGATTTTTCCTTCTAGGACAAGATTGAATTCAGCACAGGTTACGGGTAAATAAGAAATGGGAGGTCCCCAATGGAGGTGAGTGGTACAGCAGCAAATAATAATGTTCTATAGTCAGATTAAACCCACGCTTATTAAAATTAATGTTCTGGCTTCCTAAGAACCGAGTTTTGGTTTTATAGGGTGTTTTCTATTTACATGGCCTGAAGGTAGCAACTGTCTCACCGCTGAAATGCAGGCCTTGACTCATGGCCAAACGTTTTCTGTTTGACCTTATTAGTTGCTACTAGATTCCTGGAACTAACATGGCACCTCATTAATGATTGTGTAAGTTTGACGTTGTTCTACCAGAAAATGTAGCTGCTTATTAAAATAATTGCAAGTTAAGAAATAAATAAATAAAATAAAAAATAATTGCAAGTTAAAACATGGCTCTCTCTTTACTTTATAAGTGTTTTCTGCTTCATATGGGGTCTCCGCTTTTTGGGGTTTCACCTCCTTATATTTTTAACAAGAAAGTTTTATTGTTAATAAGAATATCTGGGTTTTGGTGAGCTATTTCTTTTTTCATTCAAAGGTAAAATGTTATGCAAAGTCCTTTCTATAGAAGATACAGCAATGCTCAGACACAATCCCTGCCCTCCCAAAGCGACTAGTCAAGACTAGATGAGTTAAGTGGCCTCTCTAGCTCAACCTTGAAACTCATGGAGTTGGTGAATCTGAATGATATAGCAATGCCAAATGGGATTAAGTTCTTAAGAACTATTAGTGGGTGTTATTTTTTAATACAGTGGTACCTCGAGATACGAGTGCCCTAACATATAAGATTTTTGAGATACGAGCCGTAGAGCGAGCGATTTTTGCTTTGAAATACGAGCAACATTTGAGATAGGAGTAATCGCACAGATCGGCCGGCTGCACACAACCCACCAGTTTACCGCGACTCGAGTGTCTCATAGTTTCCCATGCCTCAAGGTTACAGAACGAATTAAACTCGTATCTCGAGGTACCACTATATATTTTTATTGATTTCAGAGAGGAAGAGAGAGAGAGAGAAATAGAAACATCAATGATGAGAGAAAATCATTGATCAGCTGTCTTCTGTATGCCCACTCTAAGGATTGAGCTGGCAACCCGGGTATGTGCCCTGAATGAGAATCTAACCATGACCTCCTGGATCATAGGTCAATGCTCAACCACTGAGTTACACAAGCCAGGCACATATTATTATTTTGATGAGTATCTAAACACGTACTTTTTGTAGAACATAGTTTAAAATGAACACAATGCATGGATTGGTTAAGTGATGCATAGAGAATTTCATTGTTTTTCTGATTAAACAATCTGTAATGTGGTTTGTGCATATGTATATGTAGTAACTGAATCATTTAAGATTAGAATAGTACATATTCAAATTATTTTTGCAAATGATTTTTTTTTTACATTACTGACTTCTAATTGAGAAGTTAGCGAAAACATGGCAAAATTGGGATTAAAAAAAAGAGATATTAAAAAGCTCAGATTGACCCTAATCAGTTTCTTTAGTGGATAGAGCATTGGCCCAGGGACTAAAGAGTCCCAAGTGCAATTCTGGTCAAGGGTATGTACTGTGGTTGCAGCTCAATTCCCAATAGAGGGCCAGAGGAGATGCCAGAAGCAGCTGATCGATGTTTCTCTCTAATCAATCATTCTAACTCTCTATCCCTCTCCTTTTCAATAAAAATATATATTTTATAGTTTAGATTGCATTATGTTTAATTAAACAAATATTTATTTATAGCCTTAAAGTATGCATTTACTATCCTATCTAATAAAAGAATAATATGTAAATTGACCATACCTCTGCTACACCCACAAGCCTCGCCCACCAACCATGCCCAAAAGCCAATCAGAGCGGATATGCAAATTAACTCAACCAAGATGACTATGGACACAGAGAGAGCAGAAGAGGCTTGGGTTGCCCCTGGAGATGGAGGAAGCCAAGCTTTCCACACACCCTGGTGGGCCCAGGCCTCTGTTTAACACAACAAATTTTCAATGGCTGTGGGAACAGAAGGCTTGGCTCTGCTCCAGACTACAAAGTTTCAATTATAGAAGATAAATAAATCCTAGATACCAGGGCCTCTGCTTGGGTCTCTGGGGGGCATGGCTGGCCTGCAAACCACTACAGGCCCCTTGCCCAGGCCACCCAATGCCCCAAGGGAACACTCATCCTGATCAGGACACCTTTCAGGGCAAACCAGCTGCCTCCCTATCCCCCCCTGCACTAGGCCTCTATCCTATCTAATAAAAAGGTAATATGCAGATTTACCATCACTCCAATGCACAAGATGACTGCCCCCATGTGGTCAAAAGATCCTGCCCCCATGTGAACACAAGATGGCCACCACAAGATGGCCAGCAGGGGAGGGCAGTTGGCAGAGACCAGGCATGCAAGGGATGGCAGTTGTGGGCAATCAGGCCAGCAGGGGAGGGAAGTTAGGGGTGACCAGGCTGACAGAGAAGGGAAGTTGGGGGTGACCAGGCTTGCAGGGAAGGGCAGTTGGGTGGGACCCGGTTCTGAGAAGAGGGCAGTTAGGGGTGACCATGTCTGCAGTGGAGGGCATTTAGGGATGACTAGGCCCACAGGAGAGGGCAGGTAGGAACAAACAAGCTAGCAGGGGAGCAGTTAGGCATCAATCAGGCTGGCAGGGGAGTGGTTAGGGGGTGATTAGGCTGGCAAACAGAAGCAGTTAGGGGCAATCAGGAAGGCAGATAGGTGAGCAGATGGGAGCCAGCAGTCCTGGATTGTGAGAGGGACCCCAGATTTGAGAGGGAACAGGCTGGGCTGAAGGACATCCCTCACCTGTGCATGAATTTCATGCACCAGGCCTCTAGTTTAAAATACGAAAGGCATGGTGGATACAAGGCTTGGGCTCTATTCATAGGAATATGAAGACTTCCAATGAGAAAAATCTCAGTAGTACAGGAACAATGAAATAACAATGCAAGATGAGTAATAATCCCAAGTAATTGAGACAACTGACATTTATTAGAGCAAGAAGAACAGAGAGCTGACTTTGGACCAACATACTCAAGGAAGACTGTTGGAAAGTTATGACTTGTGCTCAGCGATATCTGATGTAGATGTCCAGAGAAGGGAAGAGAAAGCATAAATAAACGGAGCACTGAGAATCTGAACAGCATAGGGAGGGATAAAAGGCATAGCGGTGAACAAGAAACCAGGCTGACTAATGGACAATTGAATAATCATCTTTAAATAATTAAGAGGTGACTTTAGTTATAACATTTGGTTTCCAATTTCTCTTCTGTAAATACAGTATTCATCAGTTATGTTAGCTTGTTTATCTATAGAATTCTCTCGCATTTATTTCAGTAGGAATCAATTATACTCTCAGAAAGAATTCCTTTGGTGACACCCTGTGTCTATTTAGCACAGATTTCCTAAAGGCAAACACCTGGAGAAACCCTCTGTATTACAAGGGTAAGCCCAGAATTTTGCTTTAGAAAGATTTGGTCTCTTTTATTCTTGATTGGTGTGTTTTGATTTTTATAAATATAACAGTATTTTACAATTAGGCATATATTTTTTTTTACCTTATTCATGTTCACTCACATAAACTCTTGAACATTTTTAATTAGTTGTCCCAGGTTTTCTCTATTTTTGTTTGGGTCTTAGTGTTTATCTTCCAAATTTATGTCAATTTTTATATAAATGGACTAATTTGATAGTTTATATAAATGGATTAATTTGATGTTTGTTCAATATTGAACATTTTTAATTAATTGTCCCAAAGTTTTCTCTATTTTTGTTTGGGTCTTAGTGTTTATCTTCCAAATTTATGTTGATTTTTATATAAATGGACTAATTTGATATTTTATAAAAATGGATTAATTTGATGTTTGTTTCAGTATTGTTTTCAGAAACAATATTATATTGGCTTTATAGTTCTACTAGAGGCAAGGTGCATGAAAATCCTTGAACTCTGGGGAGTCCCTCAGCCTAGTCTGCACCCTCTCACAGCTGAAGACCCCTCAGGGGATATCCGACTGCCGGCTAGGCCCAGTCATGGGCAGTGGGCCTACGCTGGCAGTCAGACATCCTTAGTGCTGCCGCAGAGGCAGGAGACGCTTCCATCCCACCACTGTGCTTGCAGGGCTTGACTGAGCAGCGCTCCCCCTGTAGGAGCTCACTGACCACCAGCTCCTGTGTTAAGCATCTGCCCCCTAGAGGTCAGTGCACATCATAACAATCAGTCATTCTGCCATTTGTTGATTTGCATATTATCCTTTTATTACATAGGATTATTTGTGTTAATATATAAAAATATAATTTAGTAGGATTATAATCTACTAAATCTGTGATGTTACATCTTCTGTAATTTGCTTTTAAAAGTAAAAACACTTCAGAAAAAGCAGTGGGGGTCCCAGCCAGTTTGCCTCGGTAGATAGAACATCAGACTGCAGACCAAAGAGTCCTGGGTACCATTCTGGTCAAGGGCACATACCTTGGTTGCAGACTCCCCCCTGGCCCAGCCTCTGGTATGGGCACTTGCAGGAGTCAATCAATCTATGTATTTCTCTCACATCAATATATATATATATATATATATATATATATATATATATATATATATATATCCCTCCCTTTCTCTCTCTCTCTCCCTCTCTCTCTTTCACTCTCTCTAAAAATCAATGGAAAAATAACCTCGGGTGAGGTTTAAAATAAATTTTTAAAAAAAATTTTTAATTAGAAAAGCAGTGGAATATACATATATAGGAAAGTTAACTGTAATCTACACATCTTGAGTTGTTAGATTATATTCAAAGGATGTTACCTGAAATTCACCTTACAGAAATAGTTAAGAAAAGCACTTAAGATATTACTACCTAAACACATACTAGCAGGTTGTGGTAGCTTTTCTTCAAAGGTCATCCCCAATGAGCCAGCCCCCCAGAATTTGAACTCTTACATGGTCTCTGCCCATGAAGATTGTTGAGCCAATTCTGTACCAATACATTTAAAAAAACTGCTGGTTTCTAATTTTGAGATCTGGGGAACCCTTTCTCTTAGAGACAATGTGAAGTAACTGGAAATTTTATATATTTATGTTGTAAGTAACAAATGGTCCATTAACTTTGAAAATCAGTTTGATAGTTTTTTATAAAGTTAATAAAATACACATACCATTTTATTCAGTAATACCATACTGCAGTATTTACTTAAGAGAAATAAAAATGTATCCATCAAAAGACCCATACAAAATGTTTATAACATCTTTGCTGTTAATATTCCCAAATTCAAATGTCCATCACCAACTAAAAAGATAAATAAATCATATATTTCATATCTACACTAATAAAAGAGAAACATGCAAATTGGCCATCACTCTGCTAAGCCCACCAGCCAATCAGGAGTAAGTATCAAATTAACCCAACAAAGATGGCAACAGCCATGGAGCTAGAGTGAGCAGGAGGCTTGGGTTGTCCCCAGTGATAGAGGAAACCAAGCTTCCTGCCTGCCCTGGCCAACCCTGGCCTTGCTCATGGCTTCAACATTTCAATTATGGAAGATAAATAAATCCCAGATACCTGCTTCCAGCTGGCCCTGACCTCTGCTCAAGGAGGAGCTGAAAAAAAAGAAAAAAAGGGGGGGCTGGGAGCTTGAGTTTCTGGGGGTTGTATCCAGCCTGAAAACAGCCATCAGCCCCTCACCCAGGCTGGCAAGGCACCCCAGTGGGGACTCCTACCATGAAGGGGATATGGCCAGCCTGAAAAGAGCCCTCAGCCTCTCACCCAGTCTGGCCACACCCCCATGGCCTGATCCCTATAAACAGGCAGTCAAACATCCCTCAAGGCGTCCCAGATTGGAGAGGCTGCGGCTGTGCTGAGGGACACACCCCTCCGTGCACAAATTTTGTGCACCAGGCCTCTAGTATTTATATAATAAAATATTACTTAAAAAGAAAAACCTGTTGATATTTACAATTCATTTATGGATAATCTCAAAACAGAATGCTGAGCAAAAATCAGACACAAAAGCATATAAAATTAGTAATTCCATATATATCCTATATTACATATATCTAATAGTAGAATGGAACTCAAAAAACAGGTGTAAAAGAAAAACATGTCAATATTACCTACATTACATTCCCCATGCTAACTTCTATTCCCTGAACTATCAAGGAAATTATTCTTATTTCTCAGGCTACAAATTAAATTTTTATCATAAATCTGATTTTAATACTTCAGAACTATAAGGAAAAAGTTAAAATTATTGTTTTCGGATTATAATGCTGAATAGTAGTAGTTGTATTAATGCATGGAGTGGAAATTGGAAAATTTTGTAATTAATTTGCTATCGTAAAGTACACTTTTAGTTACTCAATTATTTTCTATTGCTTCCTGCTTTAAATATTTGCTATGGCTAACTTTACAAAGCCTATTTATTAAAAATCTTATCGCCTCTAGAAATTTTGAAATTCCTATTTATCAGTTGTAATACTTGCCTATTTCACTCAAACTTAGATTTCCTAGCTGGCCTACTAGTTCTCTAGAAATAGAATATGATAGAAAACAGGTGCTTCTTTTGACTAAAATTATATGTAATATATAATAAATTATCTAACTGTATAACCAAAACAGAACTAACCACAAGCTATCTGAAACATTTGGGTTATAAATTTTAAGTTTATAACAAGAGCATCTCTCAGTCTCTTTGATCCACATGTTCCCTAACCTCACTGTTAATAAGTCATTCTAGTTGTCTAATAAGTTTAAATTAAGCACCAACTATAAACACAGCAGGCACTTTAGGAGAGGGGTCAGCAAACTTTTTCTGTAAAGGACCAGATAGATTTTCTTTGTTTGGTTTATTTTTTAAAACAACCTTTTAAAAAATTTTAAAACCATTCCTAGTTTATGAGCCATAAGAAAATACAGAATGCTATTGCTGATTTAAATAGATTAATTATTAGAAATGTGTCCCCCGATGTATATAATTTGTTTAATGTTTTTATTTATTTGAAATGATGACCTTAAGTCTATCTATACTTTACCAAGGTTTCTCTGCAGTATTTCAGGTAACCAAAAATCATAGTGATTTTGCTGGAACCGGTTTGGCTCAGTGGATAGAGTGTAGGCCTGGGGACTGAAAGGTCCCAGGTTCAATTCTGGTCAAGGACATGTATCTTGGTTGCGGGCACAACCCCAGTAAGTGGCGTGCAGGAGGAGACTTATTGATGTCTCTCTCTTATTGATGTTTCTGGCTCTCTTCTATCCCTCTCTTTTCCTCTCCATAAAAAAATCAACAAAATATATATTTTTTAAAAATCACAGTGATTTTACTTTGACAGCAGTTTACGTTTTGCTAGTTTAAATTAACATTGGCAGGTGATGCGGGGGGTGGGACAGAGGTATTCAGGGCTCTAGGTGAAAGGAAAGTCTATCACCTTCAGCACATACTTTACAAATCCTGAGAACACCCCATGCATTGACATTGGCCAGGAGTGTAGAGAGAGAGAAGAGGTAGATTCTTGTGGACCAAGCATGAAGATCTACATTCTATTTGACAAACCCAGTCATGTGTCCACACCAGTGTCCTGAGAGGCAGGATAGTGCGAGTCATACTGGCATTTAAAAGGAAAAAAAAAGAAAGCAAGTTTGTTAAATACCTAGTTCCTGACTCAGGTACATGTACACCAATAAGACTGTTTTAACAGAAATCTGACTTTAAGCCAATTGGCTACTATTCAAACATTTTCTTAAGCAAAAGGTAACTTTAAATAAACTGGTTAAAGTTACATTTTCCTGATTTTATAATGTGGTTTAAAAAAAAAGTCTCCTATTTGAGTCATAGTACTTTCCAGTATTATAAACCAGATAGCAATAAATAGCCACATTATTAATTCATTGGAGTGGTAAAAGGGACAGCGACTTGCCCAGCCAGCATGGCTCAGTGGTTGAGCGTCAACCTATGAACCAGGAGGTCATGGTTCCATCCCCAGTCAGGGCACATGCCCAGGTTGTGGGTTCGATCCCCCGTGTGAGGTGTGCTGGAGACAATGATCAAGGATGTTCTCATCATTGATATTTCTACCTGCTCTTCCTCTCCCTCTCTAAATCAATCTTAAAAATTTTTAAATAAAAAAAGGGACAGAGACTATATAAGATCGGTTATCTGAAATACCATGAATCGTTGATAATTTCCATATTCACGCAGAGTAATGGTTATTCATGTTTGATAGATAAGGTTTAACTTGTCCAAAACTGAGCCCTTTCCTTTGGCCTCGCAGACAAAAAGTTGCAGTCCCACAACAATCCCTGTTAACTCATTCAGCACTGCGACTAAAGTCTCTGTCCTGTCAAATGACTACTGCAAAAGACTGGCTCTTCTGAAATCCTGTAGCTTAGAAGCCTCAAGTCATGAGATGAGACTCATCTCCCAGGGACTGACAGCCTGCCCTTTCTACCTTGCCAGACTACGTGTGGCTCTGGAATAAATGATGAATTCGTGAACTTTCCCCAGGGAAGGCTGCACCCACAGTGTGTGCATGGTGAGACGTAGGGGAGGCTCCTTCGCCGTAGTTCAGATTTGCATAGCACTCTTATTTTTCTTTAGATAGTTTACATCTGTTATTTATTCTACAGTCTAAAGCTTTCCTTGGGATTTATACTTCTCCCTTTTATTTTTCTTCACATTTCCTTCTTTAAATATTTCATCTCACTATCAATTTGTGAGTCTTCTAAAGGGAGCGTTAAGAATAAATGTGAGAGCTGAAACCCGTTTGGGCCAAGGGAAAGAAGGCTGATCCCAGGTTCAATTCCGGTCAAGGGCATGTACCGTGGTTGCAGGCACATCCCCAGTAGGGGGCGTGCAAGAGGCAGCTGATCGATGTTTCTTATCGATGTTTCTAACTCTATCCCTCTTCTTTCCTCTCTGTAAAAAAATCAATAAAATATATATTTTTTAAAGAATAAATGTGAGAGAAAAAAGCAAGAACATACATGAAGCTGTTATCATTAAATTCTATAAATACATAGATATTTTATTAGTCCCATTTTAGGACTGTGTTACAATTGTTTTACCCTGATGTGGCCACATTAATTCAACAGCATCATCCAACAGCATCTGAATTTTACCAGGACTACAAAAATAGAATGCACCGAGTATAAATATGCTGAGCTATTTAATAAATCATTCCACACGTCCATGTTTGAGTCTAAGTTGTTTTATAGAAAAATCACCGGATCACCTGTTTATATGGAATAAGTCATTCCTATAGCTGTTACGCCGTGGCTAAAACTTCATAGTACAGATCCATTTCCAATTCTTTTAAATCTCCAGGGAAATATAAATTCAGTGTTTTCCAAAATAGTTACTAAAAGACCAAAGATGGATAACTTACCTGAATATTACAAAAAATAATGTATAAACACATAATATGTATAAATTGTTCTTATACATACTCATTTTGAAAAGTCACTCTTAAGGCCTTCAATGGAAATGCATTTACATTAGATGTCCTTTTAAAATAAATTATGTCTGGCATGTAAATCATTAAATTAAGGGGTACACTAATTCAGCTTTTTTTTCTTTGCCTTTCTATTTTTTTATTGCTTCACTTTTCTTTGGGTGGCGTATATAAAGAACTTGGAAGCTATATCCCAAGCGGCAACTATCTAATATCTTGGCCTGCTTTGATGCTGGCCCTTGCTTTGTCACATGGCTGTGCTGTTATTGGACTATCCACCACCCTTCAAGTCTTCTCTAACACCAGTTTCCATGAGCAGCCCTTGATTAAAATAATCTCCGGGATTTAACTCTAATATCGGAGAATTAACTTGTAACTATTTTAACACTGAAGGATTTGTCTGAATGTCAGGGGTGGGGGTTTGAGGTGTCTGGGTCTTAATCAGCTGATAGTAGAGACCAATCATAAAGATGCAACAGACACAAAACAGCTCCACCACCCTCTCCATTCTGATCCTCTATGTCATTATGAAGACATGATCAAGGAAGGGATTTAACAGGAAAAAAAATAGAGAGTGGCATGAGAGTGTTTTGATCTAATTCATATATATATATATATATATATATATATATATATATATATGAATTAGATATATATATATGAATTAGATATATATATATGAATTAGATATATATATATATATATATATTTACAAAAAATGCTTCTTAAAGCAAGAGAGAACTTGAAAGATTTATTTATTCTAATTTTCCTTCCCCTCTCCAAATTAGACAAAGGTTGGCATGATTCAGTTTGCTTGTGAAATAAAGTTCATACACATAATTCTCAATTGTAGTTAACAACAATTCTGAATTAAAAAATGTGACCCCAAATCTTAAATAAAACGAAGACTTCCAGAGCTGAGAATATTAGTGCTTGAAAGGATTTTTATGATCAATCATGAATTTCTGACTAGCCAATAAATAACGTTGTTGTGGGCATGTAAGTCAATATCAATTATTCCTAAGAGCAATCTAGAAATATGCACTTCTTTAATTATATGCAGTATAAATTATAATATGCAAATGATTGTGTTGTTTAGACTAGCCTATTCCCCTGTGCCATATCACTCATACGCTGGAACTCTGTTTATACCCCCCAATGTAGCACATCCAGTACCAGAAAAAAGTTACTTTATTAAACTATCCAATCCTCAAAGTAGCATTTTTCAAAAGTGATTGACCTCTCCCATTCATTATTTTTTTCAATAGTTCCTTCACACGGATCACACACATCAACCAGCCAATCGAAATTTTTGCAAAACTCCTGGCTTTCTGTTTCAACCTAATAGCATATCAGTATTTCCCCGCTATAGAGGAAACAAAAGTTGCCCTTTGGATAGATTTTCCCATTAAACAAACTTCTGCCATTGAAATCTGTTGAGATTGGGGCTATTGGGAAATCATCAAGGTAAGTAGATGCTTGCTAAAATACCTGTTTTATTTTGCTGACTCGGAAACATGTTAATGGTTCTGTAGATAAAGCAATAATCATCAAGAATTATTTTTAAATAATTGCTTTGTCGAAAGATGGTACTTCTAATGTTTGATTTGTTTGGCTCATGAAGTAGACTTCAATCTCACAATCACTACTTAAGCCAGCAATTATCAACTGGTAGGCCTCAGCACTATGGTGTGCCACAAGAATTTTTTTTTAAATATATTTTATTGATTTTTACAGAGAGGAAGGGAGAGGGATAGAGAGTTAGAAACATCGATGAGAGAGAGACATCAATCAGCTGCATCTTGCACGCACCCTACTGGGGATGTGCCAGCAACCAAGGTACAAGCCCTTAACTGAAATCGAACCTGGGACCTTTCAGTCCACAGACCGATGCTCTATCCACTGAGCCAAACCGGTTTCGGCACAAGGATTTTTAAAATATGCAATACCTGACTACTTAATCAGGGGCATGGACTCCTTTTCTCTTAGATTGTCAAATAAAAACATGACAATAGCCAACACAACAATAGCCTCCCAGTGTGAATAAATCAGAGTATACCTTTTTGTGTGTCAGATTTTTGGGTGTGTCACAGAATTTCAGAAGTTTATGTGTGCCATGAGATGAAAGAGGATGACAATTGCTGAGTTACATGTCTCTATTTCTTTTCCTTGAAGGGAATCTTTTCAACTTTTTTTGGTGTGTGACAGTTACTCTGATCAAATGTGCTCACAGAAAAGTCCACGACCAGAAAAGCACGGGACTGTGGCTCCATGGAAAAGAAGGATGAAATGATTTTCAAAAGGTTGTACCTGTATTTACTTTAAACGTGCCCCTACTTAATCTCAATTTCCTGTGTGTAAAAGGATGAGTTTGCAGTAGATATTTACCAATGTCTCTCCATCCCTAAATTACTTGGACTCTCTGACCCTACTTATAAGCCTTAGGAAGCTAATTTAGCACAGATGTACTCGTATCCAATATCAATGCCAATAAACATCAGCTTTGAGCAAAAGTTAATAAGAAGCTAAATGTGTCTGATGGTGCAAACAGGGATTGGAATAAATAAAAGCACAGTTGAGTTCATTAGATAGAACTGGATTTCTTCATCCTTTTTGTCACCCATTGCTTATAAGGTTGAAATTTCCACATATCTGGTGCTTTAGCCGCATCCTATTTTCACCCCCATTTTATTCTTCATCTTCTAGCACATTCTACAGATTTGGATGGATTCGGTTGGGATAAGCACCATTATTTTTCATCTCCAAACCTCACCTCCCAACTCTTCACCCAAATGTCCAAATGGTCTGTATATGGCTGTACAGCAGATGCCTCTTTCCCCTTGTTCTCAGCTTGATGCCTAGATTTGGGGTTGCCATCTTACAATGTTTAAAAAAAAGACCAAGAAAAATAGTCATGTAGAAATCCTGACATCACTGAATGGCTGAACTCAAAGTTGGCCACCATTGATATCTAGTTTTCTTGGCATGTGAGAGGAAGTCAGGGTGTTTGTTTGTGTGAGTGCTATCCTGGGCTGCCTGATTCACCATTCAGGATTTCAAAATTTATTCTTCCAGCTTTTAGAAAAATTATGAGCTTATGTCTCTGGAGCTGCCAAACCCTCTTCCAGAATGGCATAAGCTAAAGAATACCTCCTCACTGAAAGATATGTCTCCTTCCCGGGGAAGCCTGTATCCAGTAACTGGTTGATGTGAGGTGTCTCCCCTCAATACAGGAGAACTTGGAATAGCCATCCCATCTTGGAGCTCCTCATAAACTCAGCTGAGGCCTTATTCTATATAATAAACAGATAATATGCAAATTAACCCTCACACCCTCACAAGATGGCTGCCTATGACCAGGCCAGCAAGAGGGCTAGTAAGGGACAACCAAATGACTGAACAGTAGGATGCGTGGGGTGAGAAGGCCATCAGGGGGGGAAAGTTGGGAGCAACCAGGACAGTAAAGGGGAGAGAGGCATTGAGGGGAACCAGGCCAGCAGTGGGGAGCAGTTAGGGGTGACCAATCAGGCAGGCAGATGAGTGATTAGGAGCCAGCCAGCCAGGATTGTGAGAGGGATGTCCAACTGCCAGTCGATCAGGCCTATACTGGCAGTTGAACATCCCCAAGGGGTCCCAGATTAGAGAGGGTGCAGTCTAGGCCAAAGGGACCCCCCCCAATGCATGAATTTTGTGCACCAGTCCTCTAGTTGAAAATAAAGCTCAACCAACTCTCCCTCTACGCAGACTCCTGCTTTCTTCACATTCCCTGAGGTGATGTTTCCAATAACACTGCCTATGTAAACTTCTGATGCTATTCCCTGTTTCAAGTTGATGTCCAACTGAAAACAAATTACCATATTGTTTAGTCCGCCATTTAGCTTTCTGTTAGACAAGATTACTTGTGGCCAAACTATTTCTAATGTATATATGAGTATATGAGGCAATTGTCTGCTGGAATGCCCCACAAATAGCAATCATTGGGTGAAATTGTTTTAGACCCCAACCAAAGAATTAGCAGTGTGGTGGAAAACTCATGGCTTTTCATGAGGGTAACTTTCAAATCTAGGCCAGTCTCTTAAACAACAAGGCAAAGTTAAGCAAAATATTTAAGCTTAAGTCTTGTTTTTTCCCAAGTGTTAATTGACATAGTAATACCTTTCTTATTATTTTACTTATTTATTAGTGAGTAATAAAATGCTAACACATATAAAACATCCAGCACACATAACCATCCCTTGGTCATTTTTTGTGAGGACTCAACAAAGTAACACATGAGTAATATTGAACATAAATAGCCCACACTATGTAAATAGTAGCTATTACTATTACAGCGGCTTCAGAATTGCTTTCTTGAAATGACACCAGTCCAAAATTATAATTCCTAAAAGCTTATATTATATAACGATTTGGCATTTATTAACTCGCTTCTTCCAATGTTATTTTAAAACACACATGTGGTCCAAGATCCTCCCTGGGATTTACAAAACTTGGCATGAGCAGGGACATTTGAAAATCTGAACAACACAAAAGAGAGAATCTGAGAACGCCAGGGCGCACATTCAGACCTGTCTCCGGAGCACCCTCAGAGGAGATCCAGTGAAGAACAGACATGAGGCCTTCCACCCAGGAGTATCAGGTTCTGAGACCGGATGTGGACACCTCTGTGACAATTTTGACAGACATTTGTCCTTTTTTTATACATAGTGTTTTTTTGTCAGACACCGGTTGCTCATGTCATGCATGCTTACTTTTGCATCTAGAGTTTGGGGCACTTAGTAGATACTCAATACCTATTCGCTGATCTTGAAACATCTTCTCTATTAGTTTGTGTTCTACAGTATGTTATATTCTTAACAGCTAAGAACTAAGTATTCTGAGGCAGGCGGAATAAGGATAGTTGGAGGTGGAAGAAGGCATAGAGGAGACAAATAGTGATGGACAAAAATAAAATGAAAAAAAATAAAAAATAAAATGAAACTGGGAAGAAGAAGAAAGAGGAAGATGAGGAGGAGAAAAAAAAAAAAACCTGCTCAGCCAAAAGATTAAAAATTAAGTCAGGCCAAAACCAGTTTGGCTCAGTGGATAGAGCATTGTCCTGCGGGCTGAAAGGTTCCAGGTTCCATTCCAGTCAAGGGCATGTATCTTGGTTGTGGGCACATTTCCAAGTAGGGGGCATGCAGGAGATGGCTGATCAATGTCTCTCTCTCATCGATGTTTCTAACTCTCTATCCCTCTTCCTTCCTCTCTATAAAAAAAAATCAATAAAATATATTAAAAAAAAAAAAAGTAAGTCAGCCCAACTGCAGTGACTCAAGAGTTGAGCATTGACCTAGGAACCAGGAGGTCGTGGTTCAATTCCTGGTCAGGGCACATGCCCAGGTTGTGGTCTTGAACCCCAGAGGGAGGAAGGGGAGGGGCATGCAGGAAGCAGCCAATCAATTATTCTCTCATCATTGATGTTCCCATCTCTCTTTCCTTCTCCCTTTCTCTCTGAAATCAATAAAATATTTTATAGTTAAAAAAAGCAAGTCAGTGTTTCCAGAGCATCTTCTCTTTGAACCTGGGGAAAGAAATGTTGAAAATTCTACTGTAGAAGAATTCTTGGTAACGTGGGGTTTATTCATGGCAACTCACATTCTCAGTAATTACACAATTTGTGTGAACAAAAACTTTCCTTTTTCTTAAGGAATTCATGGTCTGGTGGTAAGGTTAATGGTTAAAGTGAGACCCCGCAGGGAGCATAGGAGGCTCCCTACCTTTGGAAGCTGGAGAGCTGAGGGCAGGCTGCCAGCGAAGATTGATCAAGGATCTATTTCTGTTAAGAGTCCCGGTTCCTCGGGGAGCAATGATTACTCAGGCCGTTGCTATTGTTGCTGGGCTCCAGCTGCAGGTCTCTGGAACAGAGGCTGCAAACTGGCAACCAGCAAGCGGAACCTGGCCAACAGATATGTTGTATTTGGCTCCTATAGGGTCTCTTAAAATGTTACGAATGCTTAAAACTGGGAAATTTCACATAAAAACCCAGATTTCTGGCTTTTTCTGAAAAGATTGAAAGACACAGCAACACTGACTCACATTCCTGAATGACAACAGTTGGCTCGATTTTCGTAATGGCTCTCCAACAAGAACAATAAAAAAATGCACTCTTCTGTTTGCCACAGTCCCCACCGCTCCTTAATACTCTCCAGTCCCGATCCTGAGTGCTGATTGTCATTTATCACCACACTTCCAGTCATTTTATAGTGGAAAGAAAGATGTCTCTGTTGAGGGTGATGTCTTTATCAAAAGCAGGATAAAACATAAGACGACAGGTCCTCAAAGGCACATATTTAATTTTAATTATTTTATAGGATTTGCCTGGCCCTCCATTAGTGGAAAATCCTCATTCCTCTTTGGAGTTGCATGAAGAAATACCAATTTGGTGACCAAACCACTCTCCCCTATAGCCACATAATACTAACTTTGGGGTTGGATTTGGCATGAATGAATGAATTTGATTAGAAAAAAAAGACTTAGGACCAAGTATTTCTCACATCAAATGAATCATGGAGATTCTGATGAGAGTCTTTGACCTTTAAAGTGTGAAAGAAATGTATATATTGAAAAGCCTTGCAGAGATATTGATATCTTTTTACCACCAGAAAACACCTACACAAAACATGGATGGATCTGTGTTTCCCAAATGCCATTCAGAGTCTTTCATAGTGTCACCTGATCAAGATTTTAAAGGACGTCTAGTATTTTATGCTTAACGTGATTACAGATGACAGCATTTGGGCAAAGAATGCTCCCAACCTGATTTACAGGGTCAGGACCCATGCCCACAATGTTCCCCACACTGGAAATCTAATTTGCAGGTTCAGCCCGAATCCCTCACTGAGATAAAGACATCATTCCTTGAAAGGAGAGACCTTACTTCACAAGAGAACATTTTAAAAACAAATGTAGAAGTTCAACATGAGGGAACAGTGTTATGTGGCCTCCAAAGAAGTGACCTTAGTTAGCAACAAAAATACAGAATGCTACACCATTCACTTGTCAGACCTTATTCAGTTTTTGTTTCTCAGTATCACAAGTGTGTGTGTGTGTGTGAACATATGTCTGTAGTGGTGTGTTTGTGTACATTTGTGTGTCAAAGGGGAATGAGCAGAAGCAGGAATATTGAGCCAAGAGTACATCATATGAAGAATTTGTAAGCACAATTGGGCTACTTAAATTGGCAATTTGTTTTTGTTTTTTTTTTAAGTCATGCGTATATTTAATTTAAAAGAGATAATTATTTTTAGAATAATTAGGTCTATTTCCTCTGTAGCTCTAAAAGTAATGCTGAAATGGTTGATACAAGAAATACTTTTCTCTCAAAGCAATCTGCATTACCCCCTCCAAAAAATAAACTGGACTGTAGATCAGGGAAATTCTTTGTCGTTATTACCCTTCCATATTCAACTGAAGCTTTGAGAAGCATCAGACTAGGTGATAGTTAAAGGCACCCCCATCGCTGAAAACTGCTCATTTTATGAAAGAAAAAGAAACACACACAAAAAAATGTTGGCTCATAAAAGTCCAGATCCTGAAGAGTTGTCCTCGGTTTACAGCACAAAAACTACCTTGGTTTCATGGACGATTGCCATGTTTGGGCTGCTTAGCATCCAAACACACTTCCCGCCTTTGAGATATTTCCTCTCCTCGCTTTCTTGCAAGCTCTGCCAATCAGATGTTCCCACCTAGACCTTTGACTCCGGGAGAGGGGACACGGAGCCGCTCAGAACACCATGTGCAGTTAGGAAAAACTCCCAGCAGCCAAGCTGGCAGCGCCGAGAGCCTGTGGTGCCAGCGAACATCTGCAAGAAGTGTCCTATCTGCATTCCTTGGAGCGCTGACCATTCCCTGAGTCTGGTGCCGGAGTCCTCGTGTCACTTCTGTGCACTTCGGAGTGTGATTCTAAGAAACAGCTTTGGCTGCAGAGGTTCACTAAAGACAATATCTGTTCCTTGAAAGCAGCCAGTTGACTTAGCAAAACAGTTCGTGAGAGAATATTTTATAGAGGTCAATGCAAAGGTGCTCATTAACAAGAAGGAGAATGGCAAGGGGTTGGCATTGGGGATGTATATCCACCCGGTACTTGTCCTTAAAAGAAAGGTAGATATTGCAATCTGTACTCTAACCCAGCGGTTCTCAACCTGTGGGTCGAGACCCCTTTGGGGGGGGTGGAACAACCCTTTCACTGGGGTCACCTAAGACATCCTGCATATCAGATATTTGCATTACAATTCATTAACAGTAGCACAATGACAGTTATGAGGTAGCAACGAAAATAATTTTATGGTTGGGGGTCACCACCACATGAGGAGCTGTGTTAAAGGGTCGCGGCATTAGGAAGGTTGAGAACCACTGTGAAGATCTGGGGAATGTGGAATCCAGGAGAGATTTTTTTATGAGTCACCTGGCTACAGCTGACCACAGGATCAAGCAATGGGACGCTGATCTAGATCCACTTTCATTAGCAGGAGTCTTCTGCTCTCGTGGCTAACGAAATGCGAAGTTTCTCTTTAAGTATTTGAAGGGGCACCACCAACTATTTCCTCTCGGATCTCTAGTTTTTAATATTTCTTGATGATGCATTTCAGTTGGTACATTTTAATGTCAAATTTTCTCCTTTGCTACTTCTCAAGTAACAGCATTCCTTAGTCACCCATTTAATTATGGATGTTCCACGTTTTAATTTTTTTTCTCTGTCTACTGCTAATGCTGTGAGATGTAAACTGTCTTGTGTCTTATACCAGCCCTTCTAAAACTGTGACATGAATATAAGTATTCATCATTTAGAAGTATAATTATAAATTACAGAATATCTTCATTATTAATAACACAACTTTTCTAAGTGTTGTGTTATTAAATGTACCTAATGGATGTACCCCATTAGCTACATCCTCTTGTTGATTATATGCTTTTATAAAAACTTGAACACATACTCACTCTATGACACTGTAAGGATAAATTATCAAAATGTACTGAAGGCTTAGAAAAAGGAATTTAAATAGTGTTCTTTCAAGGGAAGTGGTTTAACTCAACTGCTCCTGATATGACCTCTTTTGTAATTAGAATAATGACTTTCTCTGACAAGTACAGTTCTACTCTATTTTCACTGATAATAACCAGGAAGGAGGCTTATAAAATTAATTACTCCTTTTTGTAACATCTTTACTTCTTATGAACTTTAGTGCAAAGGGATGATTAGTATGTATGCATGTTACCAGTTTATTATAATATTTGCATGAAAGAGGACAGTATAGCACAGTGGGGAAAAACACTGGTTTTTAGAATCATATGTTTTGGACTTAGGTTTCAGTTTTGCTATCAGCACCTTCCTGAACCTTGTGTAAGTCAGCAAACACAAACTAAATCTAAACAGTATTCTACTCTGCTCGCTGGTATAAGAGTGTTTGTGTGTCTGAAGATCAGAGAGATGATGTGTGTCGAAAGCATTTATAAACCAAAATATCTTATAAATAATCACTGCGCTTAGAAATTGGAGAGTAATGTTAAGGTATTACATGCACACTCTCTCAATGTTAGCACAGTATTTTTGGCTTTCTACAAATTTCACTTCATAAAGCAAACTTTCTTTAACCATCCTGCCGTCTGTCATGTTTTGTGTCACCAGTCACAGATGGAATCAGAGCAGTTACTGTGTAAAAACACTATCATAAATGCCAGGAATGCTAGAAGTTTCTGTCCTGAGATATCAAGTTGTATTCTTAAAATAACCTAACATACATTATGATGATAAATAATGAAACAGCAGAGCACAGCATAAGTTATGCTGAATAGTGTGTAGTCTATGAGCAAACTATGACTGTGGGGGAGACAAAGTCACTGTTGATTCTGTTCTTCAGAAACGGGGGCATCTACTGAATGAAACCCAAGGGAACAAAGAGGATCTTCATTCTGTGTAGGGAGCATTGCCAGGAAGGGGCTTTGCTGGTTATTAGATAATAAGTATTTTAAAGGCACTGTTTGGGCAGCGATAGTGAGATAGCGCTGTAACACATACCTCAGAAGTTGTGAAGGTGGCTTTAGATTGGACAGGAATTAAGCCCGAATGAATTTTAAGGAGCGTATTCAAAAAGTGTACATGGCCTTGAACATGCTGTTAGGAGAAATGGTGATGTTAGTGGCTTTCCTAGCAGAGACAAGAAGGAAGTAAAGAGCATGGGAGAGGAAACATAGGTTGCCTTAGAGTAGTGGTTCTCAACCTGTGGGTCGCGAACTTTTTGGGGGTCGAATGACCCTTTCACAGGGGTCGCCTAAGACTATTGGAAAACACATATTTCCCATGGTCTTAGGAACCAACACACCGCTCCTCGGTGTAGCAAAGTGTAGCAATGTAGTTTACTGTTGTCATATTAAGACTGTTACCCATGCTATACCATGATTCAAGACAAAATTTCATTTATTTGTAATTAGAAATAAACATTTCACAATATATAATTACATATTGTTTTGTGATTCATCACTATGCTTTAATTACCTCCAATTTGTAACAAGGAAAATACATCCTGCATATCAGATATTTACATTACAGTTCATAACAGTAGCAAAGTGACAGTGATGAAGTAGCAACGGAAATAGTTTTATGATTGAGGGTCACCGCCACATGAGGAGCTGTCTTAAAGGGTCGTGGCATTAGGAAGGTTGAGAACCACTGCCTTAGAGAATACCTGAATCATTGCAAACAGACTGTTCGTAGAAATACGGACATAGCAGGTGCTGTGGGTGAAGGTTCAGAAAGAAAGAAGCAACTCATTATTGAAAACTATAGGAAAGGTTTTCCGTATTCGGAGTGACAAAAATCTTAGCAGAATGTCTTCCATGCAGCTACGTGGAAGGCAAACTTATCAATGATGAGATAGAATATTTAGCTGAGGAGATTTCCAAGCAGAGGGATGGAGAAACAGCCTCGTTTCTTTTCGCTGCTTACAGTAAAATGCAAAGAGAAGACAAATTGGGAGAAGAATGATTAAACAGAGAGGAACCCAGAGGTGATGGTTGGGAAATCTTCAGCCTATCCAGATTGCAAAAGATGCTAACACCAAGAGATACACTGTCCAGAATGTACTATCTCAAGAACAAAGCGGAGGGTGTGGCTGTAACAATTTTCTGCCAATCCTTCCAAAGGGTCAGAAGGTCACAGTACTCAGTCACACAAGGAGCTCTTTGAAGAGATGAAGAGCGTGACTCTCAGATCCCCTCTATCCCGGGAAACATCTAGAAAGTTTAAGGGTGTTGTCCCTCAGATTATCTCAGCAGACGCCAAAAATAGAGAACTGACTATCTAAGAAATAGCTGTGGAAGTCCCCGGAGGTAGTGCAGCCCATCTCCATGGCATACGTAGGAGATCCGCAAGGTTCTTGGAGGTTTTATGCTACAAAAAAACACTGCCAGTTTAGACTAAAAAGGATAAAGTATGAAATAAAAGGAAGCTATGGGACCCCTAAGATTCTCTTGGCAGTAAACAAGCTGATAAACATATTCAGCTTCAAACCCCTGCCATATGTCATGTAAAGAGAAAGAGGATTCAAAAGCTAGTAGCCTAGAGTGAGCTACAAATCACAGAGGATTCTTCACAGGCATTGAAACCTGACAAAGTTTACCCAGCTGGGTTTAGACATTGTTAGGATCAGGGTGTCTTCTACCCCATCCCCACCCACCCCCCCTTTAATTTTCTCTCTTTTTAAAAACTGGAATGTCTAACTGGTATCCTATGCCTGGCCTACCATTGTATTTCAGGGACAGATATCATGTTCTTTTACTTTTACAGATTTATAAATGGAAGAGAAGTGTGCCCCAGGGCAGAGAACACTTTAACCATACCTGATGGCATTTAGATGATGGCATTTGGGACTTTTGAGCTGATGAGATTTAGATGAGATTTTTTGGATACTTTGTTTATATGCTAATGAGTAAGACTTTTGAGGAACTTCGGTTCAGTGAATAAATTTCACATGTGGGCCCTAGCTGGTTTGGCTCAGTGGATAGAGTGTCATCAGCCTGCGGACTGAAGGATCCCAGGTTCGTTTCTGGTCAAGGCCACATGCTTCAGATGCAGGCTTGATCCCCAGTGGGGGATGTGCAGGAGGCAGCCAATCAATGATTCTCTCTCATCATTAATGTTCCTATCTCTCTTTCCCTCTCCCTTCTTCTCTGACATCAATAAATATATATTTAAAAAATTTACACAGGTGGGACAAATGTAAATCTTAAGGAACAAGAATGCTGACTGCATTAAATAGGATAATAAGCCCCAATGATGTCCATATCCTAGTTCCCAGAATTTATAAACAGGCTACCTTATATGACAAAAGGGACTTTGCAGATGTAATTAAGGGTGATGAAATTGCCATGAGCAGATTCGTGTTCAGATTGGCTCAATCTAATCATCCGAGCCTAAGATGTCTTCCAGTTCTTCTTTTGACACAGAACCAGAGACATATTTGTGTAAGAACAACTTGACCCACCATTGATGACTTTGAAGATGGAAGCTAAGAATTTTGGTGGTCTCTAGAAACTGAAAAAGGCAAAGAAAAAACTCTCATCCCAGGATTTCCAGAAAGAAATAACAGTCCTATTAGAACCCAGTGATTTGGTTAGATTTTCTAGCCCAACGAGACTTGTCAAAGATGTCTGACCTATCCTATAGAATAAAAGCCTAATATACTAAGTGTCTAGTCGTCCGGTGACTGGTTGATTGTCCAACCAATCAAAGCGTAATATGCTAATGATATGCCAAGGCTGCTCAACCGCTCACTACGACATGCATTGGCCACCAGGGGGCAGATGCTCCAACTGGTAGGGTTAGCTTGCTGCTGGGGTCCAGCCGATTGGGACTGAATGAGAGGAGCCAGACATGCACTGGAGCCCTTCTGCAGCCCCTCCCTGCCCCAACTGTGCACAGATGGGGTCTCTTGGCTTATCCAGGACCCCTTGGGGGATGTCAGAGAGCTGGTTTCAGTCTGATCCCACAGGCCACTTCCCTTGGCAGGGCACCAGAAGCAGGACTCACAACTGGCAAGTGCCACTGTGGTGATACCAGCCTCTTCCAATTGGGAATGATGGGGCACTAGCTTATAGCAGGTGCAGTGGGGCCAGAATGAGCCAGAGCAGCAGGTAGGAGCTATAGGTGGCATTGAACTTCGGAGTTCAGCCCAATCCCCACAGGCCACCCCGAGGGACCCCACCCATGCACGAACTGGTGCACCAGGCCTCGAGTAGAACCATAATGAACATGCAAAGCAAGGTCTGCTTGTCCCTAAAAAGACAGCCATATGTATCTGTACATATAACCTGAGTTACACATTTAGAAAAACACTGGTAATGATGGCATTGAATGAGTTTATTTTCTATCTACATTTCCAGTTACACATCCCAAATGCACCTTTCTATTATAAGTTGCTATATTACAGTTACTAAAAGAATGTTGCACTTTCCTGAACACACCTTGGATTCCATGACATGGGGCAAGTTTCTCTTTCCATCTGGATGTCGCTGCCATGATTTACAGGGTGATCCTTTACACGCCCTTCACCATGTCATTCAAGAGTCATTTCCTATTTGAAAGCCTTCCTCGGACCCTTCTTCCCACCCTTGTCATCTATGTAAAAAGCTATCAGTGTCTATGCATCCGCTATGGTCTGAGCTGTTGTGTTGCCCATAATTCACATGCTGGAATCCTAATGCCCACAGTGACGGTGTTAGGAGATGGGGCTTTTGGGAGATGGTTAGGTCATGAAGGGGAGCCTTTATGAACAGGATTAGGGTCCTCATAAAAAAAAACCCACAAGGCTCAGTAATCCATATCCGACCATGTTGTCCCCCTGTTCTCACACTTAGAGACTCCAGAACTAATTTCTGTGGTTTATAAGCCACCCAGTCTGTGATATTTTGTTAGAGCAGCCTGAATTAATTAACACAGAATCTTTTTCTTTAATTAGTAGAAACTGCTATGTAATAGCTTCTAAGCTCCAGATGAAACTCTAAGAAGAAATTGGGAATAAAACAACATTTAAGGAAATATAAATCACCATCTGCCAGGGAAATTTCATGCTAGCCTATATACATTTTCTAAGAGAGCAAAAGAATGTGAATCAGAGAGCATCTGTGTGTGTGTGTGTGTGTGTGTGTGTGTGTGTGTGTTGTTCATAAAAAGTATTTTTACAGAAAAATCACAAGGCTATTTGGACATCATTAGGGAACTGGCATAAGAAAAAGTAAACTAAGAGAGAATTCATCTTGGCTGAAAAAAATACAAACAGGATTCTCCAGGGATGAGTGCTATGGCCAGGTTTGTTCCCCATCTTAGTTCAATGTCCTTTAGTGTCATTCAGAAACAGAACACTGATTATGCAAGCCATTTATTTGACCCAATATAGCAACTTATCATGAAAACTTCATAGGAGTTGAGTTATAAAGAGCAACTCAAACAAATCAATAATGATTTTTGAGCTAAAATCAGTGGGCTTAAAATATTTAGCAGAAACACTTGTTATTAAATATTTGTTTATATGTAAAAATGTTTTTTTAGTAATTTAACCATGTTGATATTCTACTTCTTAAGTTACTATAGTAAATTATTGTAATAGATATGGACTTAGCCATCTATTGATTTTATTATTTTTAATATATTTTTATTGATGTCAGACATGAAGAGAGAGAGAGAATAAAAACACCAATGAGGAGAGAGAATTATTATCATTTTTAAAAATACATTTTATTGATTTTTTACAGAGAGAAAGGGAGACAAATAGAAAGTCAGAAACATGGATGAGAGAGAGACATTGATCAGCCACCTCCTGCACACCCCACTGTGGAGATGTGCCCGCAAGTAAGGAACATGCCCCCAACCGGAATCGAACCCGGGACCTTTCAGTCCGCAAGCCAACGTTCTATCCAATGAGCCAAAAGGGTTTTGGCAAGAGAGAGAATTATTGATTAGCTGCCTCCTGTCTGCCCCCACAAGTCTGCAACCCAAGCATGTGCCCTTGACTGGAATTGAACCTAGGACCTTTCAATCCACAGATCAACACACATCCACTGAGTAAAATCAGCTAGGACATGGATTTTATATTTTAGAAATTCATTATGCACCAGGCCACAGAATTTGTTTCAGTTATTTCTTAAAACTGAGTGATGTCACATATTTCATAGTCTTGAACACTTCCACCTTTACAAGCAAATTAATTAATTAATTTCTATCTTTTAGATGTTCTTTTCAGTTTATGATCTTTTCCACTTGTAAGAAAATGAGAGATTGAGCAAATCTCAATTATGTATGTTAAATAAAAGAAAATGATTTGCCTATAAATTTCAGTTTTTTTAACAGACTTCCTCTTAGTGGAAAAGAAGATATTTTTGTTCTAGTTATCCTTATGGTAAACCAAAAGGAGTGTCTTAAGTCATTTCCACCATGAATATTGCAATTATCATGATATATCTGCAATTTTAAAATATGTTTTTTATTGATTTTCTGAATCCAGAAAATAAAAGTCTAGATACATTTAAACTGTTAAATCAGAACATCAGATGTTTGAGGTTAACAATCACTAATCCCAGACATAATAATAATACTAATTGTGGGATGACAACACTGTAGGGACGGTGTAGACCTTAACGATGGAGTTACAACAAAGGAAATTTTGGAGCATCCATTCCGATTTGTGTTAGTTTATGGGTAAACAGTACCAGAGCCTGGATACTTGCTTATTTTTCAAGTCTCAGAGTTGTTCTTCTCTGAGAGCTGTTTTGTGACAGGAAGGGGAGTGACGTGACATCTGGAAGTAAGATGAACAAAGCAGATGCAGTGGGGCACAGCTCTGTGAACTAAAGAATTTATTTCAGCTTCAGAAGGAAAGTTATGCTGAAGAGTATCATGTGGAAAGCCAGTTTCCCATGTTCTGTAATAGTAAAAGTGTAATATGCTAATTAGACCGGACATCCTTCCAGACTACCTTCTGGACAAAGTCAGGGCTGTGAGGTAAGCCCATGTCCCCAGTGCCTGCTGGTGGCCAGAGAGAAGCCCGGGTATCGGGTGCCAGAAGAAAGACAGTGCCGGGAGCCAGGAGAAGGAAGGCCTACTCCTGCACCAATTTCATGTGCCGGAACTCTAGTATGTGATAAGAAAACTCCATTTATTATAACTATTAAATTTAAAAGACAAACCAGTCCATATTATATATAAATTAGAGGCTCAGTACACGAATTTGTGCACAGTTGGGATCCCTCAGCCTGTCAGGAGATCAGGGTTGTCTCCGCCCAGTCCCAATCAAGGTCAATTGGGGCTGGCCAGCCAGGGGGAGGGACCACGGGAGGTTGGCTGTGGGAGTGTTCTTTCAATAAGAAATAAAACAGCAAAAAATGGTTTGTTTTTATTTGTCAGTGCTCCAATGTCCTCCTGGTAAAATGTAAATAATAAAAAATACTTCAATAGTTTGCCTTGAGGCTAAAACATGTTTAGACCTGTAATATATTTAAAACAATAATGACTGTCACCCACAGAAGTGTTGGAGAAATATTAGCAAATATGATTGTCATTGTTTATCTCATTATGCATTAGTATACTAGAGAAACAAATGAGTAGTTAGTGCTTCAGTGTTGATATATTTCTATTAACCAGAATTTTATGAAATGAAGATGAAAATGACTAACAAATATTATTATAATTATTTAGACAGAGTAAGTACTTCTTGAGTCACTCATAAGAATAAAACAGGAATTACAGAAATACTTCTTCACTCTGAGAGTAGTACAAAGGAGAACATAGATTAAGTACCACTAACAAAGATCTTGCTTGCCTTGTATGTTAAATTAGAATATAATTTAAGCACAGAAGATTAAATTACTCAGCATTGTGCAAAAAGAAATTTTTAAAATCTGACTAAAATATCTAAAAACATTCTTTTGTTTTTAATTTATTTCTTAACAATCCATAAAAACTTACTCTCAAATGGGAAAAAAAAATCTTCCTTTTAAAGTTGTTCAAGAAGCCACAAAGCAAATTGAATACTAAATTTACCCTGAGTTTTCTACACCTAAAAAAATTTCTTTATACTTAAGGGTTTATGTGAGGTTTTTTTGTGTGTGTTTTTTTCTCTTTCTTCCTTTTTGCTTTCTTTCTTTCTTTTTTAAATATATAGCTCTTTCCATAGAGATCTTCTTTTCTTCGTAAAATCCTACAAAGGGTAACTTCTATAACTAGTCTTTCTGTCATCAAAGAACATACAGAAATGACAAACACTATCTTGGAATCCTCAACCAGCCCCGTCCTGATTACAGAAGTGGTACAAGAAGATAAACAGAGGATAGACTTTATCACTAGCCAGAGCTGTGTCCAAAACCCTATGCAGTCAGTCTTTTATCTTATTGCATAGCCTGAAATTCTACAACTCATTACACATATTTTAGAGGTTAACCAGAATATTCCTTGGGCTCCTTTCCCCTGATCCTGACCCCATCTGGCTGATCTTGGCTCTTGGAATCTTACAATTTTGATGAGGAGAATAGTTCAAAAAAGAAACTTAAGGAAAGCTTTCTCTTCAAGCTTAAGCAGCTGTGATCTCAATCACCGTGTTCATATCTTCTATCTTTGGGATCTCTGTCTGTCTTCCCCAGCCCCAAACTCTCCCAGGCAGGAGGCTCGGGGCCAGACTTCCTACCTTAGCCTCATTGATAGATTGCTGGGGAGAAAAATAGGGAAGACAATCACAAAGCAATCTTAAAGAAAAACAAAAAGGATCTAAGAGAAAGTTCAAAGAGGGAAGAGTCCACTTTCCCTAACCCTGTTCAATTAAAACACACTAGACTGGTTGGAGGAAAATGCCATTAACCAGGCTGGGAACATTACATCATTCATTGTTATTACATTTCAGAATACAACCGACATAGGACATTACATCAGGATAGCGAATAATGCCACCACCGATGTTATAGAAATTGTAGATAGTACTGGAAGAAATTTAAAAAATACTCTTCCTTGTAATTCTCTGATGTTATTGTCCGATTAGTATCCTTTCTCATTTCTTTTGGAAATATCATCCCTATTTGTTGAGAAACTAATGTCTCCACCTTCAGTCCATCGTGTTTGGAAGGTACTGATCTTGCTCCTTCCTCGCTAAGTTGCCATGAGTTTTCTCATGACTGAAGCATGGCTGCGACGAGATGTATACATCACACAGAAGCATCGCAGTATCTTCATCTCTTTTGTTAGAACTGTCTCAAAGATGTTTGTTTTCCCTCAATGGCTGGGAACCTGAGAGCTGGAAGCTTTTCACTGACATTTTCTGAAATACTGCCTAAGAAAAAGGCCAACACGGAGAGCGGAAATAAGAGTCAGGAAGTGAGTTCCTGGACATTTAAAAAAATGTTTTTAACATATTTTTATTAATTTCAGAGGAAGAGAGAGACAGAAACATCAATGATGAGAGAGAATCCTTAATTGGCTGCCTCCTGCAGGGCCCTCACTGGGGATCAAGCTCACAACCTGGGCATGTGCCATGACGGGGAATTGAAGTATGATTTCCTGGTTCATAGGTCAACAGTCAACCACTGAACCACAGAGGCTGGGCCCGCACACATTTTTTATGACAAAAACTTAGCCCATGACCTGGACTTCCGCATTGTGGTATCCGATATATTCCTTTTCCTTTAAATGTTTGAAATATCTTTGTCTAAAGATTGCTTAAGCCATCTTAGACAAGGAAACCAAAAAGTCCTGACAAATAAAATCACCTTACATTTTTACCACTGATTACAATACAATTAAAACAGAATTTTGTTTAATTTTATAGGATCTAGAGTCGTATTGGTTAATTACTGTTTGAAACCAATGATACGCAGCACATTTTATTCTCTTATTTTAAGTTCAATAAATACTCATTCGTATTAATATGAAACTTATCTTTTGCGAGTAAGCAGCATAGTTTCATGTCTTGGGTTTTTAATATTTTCCTGAGTTTTCCAACAGGCTTCTGGTTTTCAAAACATGATGTTCTTTTCTGTCAGGTAATTAGATTTGAAATAAACCATGGGCTATCAAGATGACCACTCTATCCACTTGACAATTATTTCTGTAGAAGTGACTTTATAGTTCTTTTCGTTCTTACTTTTGTTTGTAAAATAATAAATACTCTGTGACTTTTCATGTTTGAAAATAATTCTCCAATGTTTCCAAATATTTTGAAATTGGCAAAATAAGAAGACTTTTGCCAAAAAATTCTATTGAATTTATAAATATGTGTGTTTTTGATGGAAATTTAATCCATATGTTTCTCATTCGTTTACAATTAGCTGACAAAAATGTTGTTTTGCAAGAGTTTGATATCTATTATTTGCAAAAGTGTGCTTAAATAGTTTCCTTTTATATACAGAATGTTAGAAGGAAATCTATGCTGACCAATAGAATTTGATGTCTTGAATTTTTTACTCCATTTGTGGATTCAAGTGGCATAGGGCCAACAGATTCATTAAAGTTGACTTTAAGAAATATTTTGCAATGCTAAACAGCTAAGATGATAGAGATGATGATAGGAAATAAGCAATCAAGGGAAGGCTGCAAAATGGAAATCAGAGAGGACAAAAAATTGGGGGAAATAGATAATAAAAAGATAACAGCCAAGTGACTCAGCCCCCAAGGCAATTTTTCTAAATAACTACATGTTGTGAAACTTTGGATCTGCATCAGTTTAAGATACAGAACAAGGAGCCTTCCTAATTATACAACAGAGAGCAAGTACTGGAGTTCTGAGCAGAGGCCCGGCCAATCCATAGCGGCCCCTGATCTGCAACTTTGCTGTCTCCTTCCATCCGCTGCATCCAACATATCTTGAGCCCCACAGCTAAATTCAAGGGAATTAGGACCCCCACGTATCACTAATATAAGACACAATAACACTTTGTGTCCAAACTATTGAACACATATTGTATTGCTTTCTGTAATGCCACTTTCTTTTCTACTATTTATTTATTTTGGTTTGAGGATACTTTTTTATTTTTTTATTTTTTTATTGTGTTACATGTATACATATCTCCCTATTGCCCCCCCTCCCACCCAAGCATACCCCAACTCCCCAGTGTCTATGTTCATTGGTTATGTTTATATGTATAGATACAAGTCCTTTTATTGATCTCTTATCTACCCCACCTCTCCTTAACCTTCCTGCTGTAATTTGACAGTCTGTTTGATGCTTTACTGCCTCTGTATCTATCCTTTTGTTCATCAGTTTACAATGTTCTTTATTATCCACAAATGAGTGAGATCATGTGGTGATTCTCCTTCATTGACTGGCTCTGCTCTGTGTCTGCTCTTTTCTACTATTTAGATGTGAAAATTTAGGGAAGACAATTGTCAAATGGCACATTCTGTGAGGGTTAGATATTAGCAGCAATTCTACCTAATACCTTATTTGAGGAATCAGCATTTGCATCATTTATAAAACAACTTGTTCTTAAATATTTCTCTCCCTCCTGAAAATAAATGGCATTGCCACAAATACTTACAATTATCAATCATTGCCATATGTCGAGCTTTCTTGTTGGCTTTTCTATGCATCATTGCCAGTCCTCCAAATAACAGGAAAATTATATCTTGTTATACATGTTTTACAGAGAAAAAAACTCAATGAGATCGCCCTTCCCACAAGTTCCCACTCGTTACTATTTCAGACGTATTGTCTTTAGGAATATTTCACACTTTCCCAACATTTCTGAAGTACTTGCTCTAAGAAACATTTCTTAAGATATAATTAATAATAAGTGTTTATATTACAAAGGAGTCTGCATATGTATATGTGAATATATATGTGTGTGTCTGTTTCTATGTAATAAACACAAAATGGTCAGCCCTATTTATTGAGAAACCAATGCCTTGTTTGGATAATACTGATTCTGACCCTTCCTCCCTAAATTACCATGATTTTGCTCATGACTGAAGCATGGCTGAAGACAGGAATACATCATACAGCAAATTAGCAATTAGTGCCCAAGACTGGTTTGGCTCAGTGGATAGAGCGTCGGCCTGTGGACTGAAAGGTCCCAGTTTCGATTCTGGTCAGGGGCATGTACCTTGCTTGCGGGCACATCTCCAGTGTGGGGCGTGCAGGAGGCAGCTGATCGATGTCTCTCTCTCATCGATGTTTCTGACTTTCTACCCCTCTCCCTTCCTTTCTGTAAAATATCAATAAAATATATTTTTTTAAAAAAAATTAGCAATTAATGATCTTGTAGGTCTGCTACTTTGAATAAAAGGTTTCCAAGCACACAGTAGGATCCACATTCCATGGGCCAGACTCAGGTATATGATGTGGTGGAAACCTAACACTGACTCTTCAATAATCTACTATTCTCGTCACCAAACTATTTTATTCCTTTTATGTACTGAAGATTCTTGTCACCTTCCTAAGGACGATCAATTCTACCCATTTCTATCACATTATTGCATATGTTTAAAGACCAGGATCATCGGGAATGTGAAATAGTCTCTCAGGAGTCCAGATATGACCTCTGCAGATCCAATAACCTACCAACTAAAATGATAAGTTGTCTATCCCTACATACCTGATAGAGAGAATCCTAATAGATAAAAAGCCAGGGGCCCTCATGACCTAAACGATTGAACAGACTACCTTAAAGGAAGCTGTGAGGGGCGACCAGACCAGCAGGGAAGGGCAGTGAGGGACAACCAACTGATTGGGCCTTGGTCCCCAGCCAGGATGCAGCGGTGGGAGCTGAGTTCTGGCCACAGTTGGGGTGCAGGGAAACTCTGGGTCTCCTGCGATCTGGGGTGAGGTTGCCCTTCAACCTCAGATCTCCCTGTCACTGCCACAGCCCAGCTGGGCTTAGAGCTTTCTCCAGCTGGCATGCGGTGGTGGAAGGGAGCTCTGGGCCCCAGCAGGGACATGGCAGAATTTGGGGTCTCTGGCAATAGGAGGCATGGCTGGCCTTCAAACCTGGGGCCCAAAGCTCTCTGTCGCCACCTCGCCACAGCTGAGGGTCCAGGATTGGAGATATGCAGGCTGGGCTGAGGGGGACCCCCCCCCATGCATGAATTTCATGCATTGAGCCTCTAGTGCAGTGGTTCTCAACCTTCCTAATGCTGCGACCTTTTAATACAGTCCCTCATGTTGTGGTGATCCCCAACCATGAAATTATTTTTGTCGCTACTTCATAGTAATTTGCTACTGTTATGAATCTTAATGTAAATCTCTGTGTATTCTGATGGTCTTAGGAGACCCTGCTAGCTGTTCTCGACCCACAGGTTGAGAACCGCTGCTCTAGTGTCTACAATAAACATGTCTGATCAGAAATGAGAGATGTGGAAGACATGCAGCAGTCATTGCTTGATAAAAATCTTGACGTCTCACTGGCAACTATTATGAAAGCACTTCACTCAGAGGTTGGGGGAGATTTTTGACTAGGCCTTTTCTCTGTTTCTCTGGGGAAACAATTCTCTCAGGCCTGTCCTCCTAGATGGCAGCTTCTGGGACGTTACTCCCTGTTCATGGATCCGCTTCAGTCTACCTCTGAAAAGGGGATTCCTTAGGAAGTGCCTTTCTCTTAATAATGAAAGCCTAAGTCTTAGTTTTGGTGTTAAACAGTCCAGATTTTGGCAATATATTTCTGTCAAAAACTGAGTAGGCTTCTTCTCTGTTTCCTTCCAGTCAGTTCTCTATGCCTAAGACCATATCCATAGTTCTTCCCTTGATTTAAATCATAAGACTAATTAATTTTTTTCTTCCCATCACCATGTCTACCTCTCAGTTATTTAAGAGTGGTACAAGGCAACACCATTAAATTCTTTTTTTCCTCAGTTCCTATATTTCATTGAGAGTTGTATTAAATGCTGCAGGATTCAGTCTGTCCTTTCCTCATGTGAATCTAACCAACCTATGATTATAGCATGACTTAGGCATGCAATCTTTGTAATCCATTCCTTAGTGTTTGAAATCTAGCACCACAGGGAGCGACATTGCTATCGTCCCTATTTTCTTTCCTTTATGCTCATAAAACTGTCAGTTGATTTCTTTTGTAATAACTTGTCAAGTACCGTCAATAATAACCACACACACTCACGCTTTCATTTTATCCATCCATGTATCTTAGCTTTATAGGCTTCCTCTCAAGGAGTTGCACATCCAAATATTACTAAATACTTTCTTTTTTAAAATTGATTTTCCATAGAGAGAAAAGGAGAGGGATAGAGTCAGAAACATCAATGAGAGAGAAACATCCATCAGCTGCCTCCTGCACACCCCCTACTGAGGATGTGCCCGCAACCAAGGTACATGCTTCTGACCGGAACTGAACCTGGGACTCTGCTCTATCCACTGAGCCAAACTGGTTAGGGCACTAAATACTTTCTTACTCTATAATACTTATTGCCATCTTTCTAGCCTCCAATACCTACCTGAGTCTTTACCACTTGACTGAATCTCTTCACTATTGCAACATATTTTAGGTTTCTATTTTCTATATCAATCAGAATATGGTAGTTATGTTGTAATAATAAATACATTTCAACATTTTACTAAAAGAAAAGGTTGTTTTTTTGTTCATGTCACAGTCTAATATGAGTGTGATGGTCTCTCATTTTGACTCAGCAGCTCTTGACCAAACAGCGACTAGGGAACCAGTCAGTTTCCATTTCATAGGTATGTCTCTTGTTGCAAGTGGCCTCTAGAATCACTCTAGGGTGGGAAAAGACAATCAGAGCATCACATGAGTTATTACTTTAAGGACTATGTCTGAAAATATCTTCAGTCTTCCACACACTAATGGTAAGAACTTCATCATTGACACCAATGCAAGGGATCTTGGGGATTGTAGTCTTTATGTATCCATGAGGAGGAAGCAGGGTGACAAATACATACTTCTATCTTTGTCATATAACTGAGATATGTTCCTAATTAAAAGATATATTCCTGCATCATACGTTTTGAAGATTAAAACAAAGAATTCTGCTCCACATAAATTTTCTCTATGCTATCTATGACTTTATTACATTATTTCTATTTTGGAACAACCACTACCAAAAAGTTCTAAGAGAGAAGATATTTTCCTCGAAAATATATATATTGAAAAGTTCACCTCATCCTGGGAAAACTGGAGTTGGAGAAAAATGCATTGGCAGAATTCATTATGCTACAATCTTTATGTTCCACCTACAGTCTCCAAGCTATGTCTCTTTCTGCTCTCTCCATCACTTGTTAAGGGCTAAACATGCAATGTTTCTGGTTGCAAAGATCACCAAAGGGGAAACATCAAATGCTTTTAAAAGATTTTTCATTATATTGTACATATGAAAATGTTCCATAGTTGGTATTAATCATAGTATACTGCATTCTGTCCAGGACGTATCACATTTATTTTTTAGGACATGCTCTGGCATGGATGCGAGAGTACACCAGACACGAATGGAAGGGCCAGAGAGTAGTATGAATCCCAGGTTTCTCCTTAACTAACTGTTGATTTAAACAAAGACAAAATCAAAAGTTATAGATGAAACAAACTCTGAATGTTTATAAATTTAAAATTGAGTGAACTGACCAGCCTTGACAATACAAATAGACAAATGTGACAGTCCATGTCTACCTGTGTGTGCTTTATGAGACGTGGAGAACAAACTATCCTTTTTTGTTTATTTGTAAAAGTTTATCCTAAACCCCAATTTTTAATATAATCTTTCCCTCTTTGAATTGCAATCTTAAAGCTAAAAATGACATTGATTTCCAATAAACAGAATTATTTTGTAAGAGTTTGTACCAGAAAACTTAGTTCATTTCAATCCTACTGAATGCAGAGCAGTAGATTACCAAAAGGCCTCTAAGACATGATTAAATGAAAAGAACTGCATCAATTTGCCATCACAAAAAGACATAGTTCTGCATGTCAGACATAAGTAGAGTAGAGGTTCAGTCCGAGAATAATAATTTATAAAAAAGGAAATGATGGTATAGTTAAAAGGATAAAAGTAAACTGCCTGCAGAAAATGTAAATTACATACTGATGCTTAATATTATTTTAACTCAAATTGTCATTGTGATTTGCATCTCTCGGTTGATTAGTGACTTTGAGCGTGTTTTCATATGTCTCTTGGCCTTCTGTGTGTCCACTTTCAAAAAGTATCTATTTAGGTTCTTTGCCCATTTTTTGATTGGGTTGTTTATCTTCCTTTTTTTAACTTGTATGAGTTCCCTATAAATTTTGGAGATTAAACCCTTATCGGATATAACATTGGCAAATATTCACATAAAACGTTTGAATGCAATAAAAATACTATGTTTTTGTTGGACACATAAGTTTGCAGAACATTTAAAAGCACAAATGGGAAAGATATACGGTAAGTTCAAAACAGCAATTACTTATAAGAAGAGAAGAAAAATGAACTATTTATAGTATATTACGTTATAGTAAGTTAACTTTGCTAATTCTGGTACATATATGGATGTTTATTACATCTTCTCTATTTTTGGGTTTGACAATTTTTGTTACGGGAAAGGTTGACTGTATAAGTTAGAATATTTGTGTCCCTACATGTCACCCCCTTAGTGCATGGTATCTGTCTACCTCTTCAAAGATGGCATACAGCTAGCAGAAAGAAGTTAAGACAAAATTAGAGAGTTGAAGCTATCTTTTAAAGATCTGACACTTCGCCAAGACCAGTTTGGCTCAGTGGACAGAGCGTCAACCTGCGGACTGAAGAGTCCCAGGTTCGATTCCTGTTGAGGGCATGTACCTTGCTTGTGGGCACAACTCCACTGTGGGGCATGCAGGAGGCGGCTGATCGATGTCTCTCTCTCATCGATGTTTCTGACTTTCTATCCCTCTCCCTTCCTCTCTGTAGAAAAATCAATACAATATATTTTTAAAAATAAAAGATCTGACACTTCTTTTCACACATCATTTCTGTTTACAAGCCATTGACTAGCACTTAGTCATATGATCATACCTACATGCAGACCAAGCAGGGGTCCTGAGCATGTGTGCTGGTTAATACTTTGAGGATCAGTTACAAAAGGAAAGAGAAGCATAAAGATTGCCAGGCCATAAGCACACTCTTCCATAGAAGCATGACTAAGTGTTTCTAAACATGTTTCTAAACAATCCTCACTGATGGTTGAGGATCTTTGCTTTTTTCTTGGGAAAGTGTCATTTTTGTACTGTTAGATCGGCAATCAGTAGTTAAACAGCAGTTCCACAGAGGACTTTATGCTCATCCAAAGTTTATTCCCTACAAGATACACACCCACACTTGCACGCACAGAGTTTTAGTTTTAAAGAGAAAAAATAATCAGCCCTTGCCTGGCTGGAGGGACAGGCATAATTACTTCTCTCAAGTGGCTCAGTGGATAGAGCATCGGCCTGCAGACTGAAAGGCCCAGGTTTGATTCTGGTCAAGGGCATGTATCTTGGTTGGGGGCACATCCCTAGTAGGGGGCGTGCAGGAGGCGGCTGATCGAATGTTTCTAACTTTCTATGCCTTTCCCTTCCTCTCTGTAAGAAAATCAATAAAATATATTTTTAAAAAAAAAAGATATTTCATGAATTAAAACAAAGACCTCACATTTGTCCTAAGAACTAAATTTCCCAAGAAAGAGTGGGACTAGAGCAAGTGGGTTAAATCCTTCTCCTAACCCAAAGTCCTTAATTTAAATAAGAGCAGGGCTCCTGGACATAAACAGGCATCTGGCAGGAATTGAGACAGAAAGATCTCCTAAGATCTTTAGTCCTTAGGAGGAATGATATTGAAAGTGTCAAGGTCAGGTGACCTCAGTTGTTGCTGAACTGAAAACCCCTCTACGGAAGGACCTCAGCTGGACAGAGTGCTCTAGCATGCTATGTTCCTGCAATTACTTAAAAACCTGTAGCTTGACCTTGTGTGTTCGTGGTGGTGATTGCAGGCATCTAAATTCGAGGATGGAAAAAAAAACTTATAACCTGCTCCTCTACTGTCCATTATTTACAAGGAATAAGAAATAAAGTCTTGGCAGTTCTCATATCCATAATGTGGCGGTAAGATATGACTATCTTCTGAACGTTAGGAATACCATACTAAGCACATGTGTTCATGTGCTTTTAAAATTTAATTATTGATCGCCATGTTCTATCTTCAAGAAAAATGTCAAAAGCAGAAAATCCACAAAAGACACTGGAGAGCCCTGACGTCTTTCAAAGCAGCCAAGTCCTGCAATTCCTTGTTAAAGTTTTGCGAGGTGAGGTTGGCCTCGCACCGACATTTTCCAGAGATGGGGCCTTGGCAGGGCTGATGGCACCCTGGCATTTCGCTAATGAAAAAATAAACCGGTTCAAGTGACTGGAAAGTACACATGTGTTTGTATAATATTATCTGTTAATGAGCTGAGTGGTATATTCAGAAGCTATGAATGACTTTTACAATTGAAGGAGTATAAATGGTCTTCTTAATTTGCATGCGTGACATCATGATGGCTACTGGGTTTAGAGATCTTTCTCCTACTTTAAAATAAGAACGTTATAAGAATATGGGCTTTAAAGAATAAAGCGAAAAAGTCAATGGATGTTAAAGACCTTAAACTTGATACATCATTATGACACAACATTTCTTTCCAGGTATCCTGGGAAAGGCAATAAAACAAAAATATATAGATTTTATTGCTTTTATTCAATATTTCTTTACATACAAGTTAAATCTTCTATGAAATTATTCAACACGGCAGATTCCTTTACAGTCTTTTGAATACAATTATGTAAAATTGTTATAGCAGCTTTGGGAGAAAAGTATGAGAATGAAGAAAAATACAACATTTAAAAAAAAAATACTTTTGTTCTAGCTGTTTTTTTTCCTCGGTAGTTAGAGCATTGGCCTGGGGACTGAAGGGTCTTGGGTTTGATTCCGGTCAAGGGCACATACCTCAACTGCAGATTCAATCCCAGCCCCAACCAGGGAGTGTGTAGAAGACAACCAATTGATGTGCCTCTCTCGCACTGATGTTTCTCTCTCTGTGTCTCTCCCCCTCCCTTCCACTCTCTCTGAAAATCAATGGAGAAAAAATGTCCTTGGGTAAGGATTAACAACAATAAAGACAGTGTATATTAGAAAACGGAGTACAACTTCAGAAGCACTTTATAATGTCCTGAAATTTTTAAAACATCAGGACACATGTAACAAATAACAAATTTTCTTTCATTTCAGACTATTTTAATGCCCTATATATGATGTATTTATCATACATCATCTCATTTTGGTATATATTGATATTTTGCTTTTTATTCCTTCCCAGAATTAGCAGTGCCTGAGCATATAAACATTATTTTGTTTTTGGAAAGAATCAATAATAAAGTCCTCCCTCTTTTTTCCAGTGGATGATACTGGCTTCATGAAACATACAAATTGGCCTTAACTAACATGCCTGTGAGTTTAAATAACTTATGAGACAATAACTCTCAGTTAAGCATGATTTTCCTTTCTAAAACACCATAAATCTTCATGAAGGTGAATGGCTAACTATTACGCCACAACCACCCTCCGGTTTTAGTAGAAAAAAAAGGTAAGTCCACATTCATTAAGTGTGCATCTCCTTCCAGGCTTTCAGACGAGGAGGGGAAAAACTCGATCATGGACTTAAGAAGCCAGCACCACAAATCCACAGGATTGAAAACGCACTGTACCCGAGAACATTACCCAATCGCGATGCTTAGAAAATCCAGTGGTTCGACAACTCTTCAAGTATTTCCAGAGCGCTTATCACCTAAGCTCGTTATACTGATATGTAACAGAAGGCCCTTGGCCCTTCTTTCTGGAGCCCGTTCAAAAGTTTGGAAGAGAATTATCTAGAAGTTACCACAGTTGGAAGGCTTCAAGTTTCTCTGTCTCCAAGTCAAGCAGGGTTGGGAGGGTTGGCTAACCTTATTTCCACGTCAGAATTAATAGTCTCCGAATGCAAGTGTTGTAGATAGATGGATCACTTCTAGGAGAAGAGATGTAGAGAAGATATAACGTGGAAAAGTTAGAAACTTTGGCTCGAGGTGATAAAAAAAAATAAGGAGGCTCATCTTCAGGAGTAAATTATCGAAGATTAGGGCTCTCCGGGAGCACGGAAGAATGTTCTCATCTAATTTTATTATTTACCACGTTTCTCCCCTTTACCCCTTCTTAATATTTACTGTGTGGGTTTATGTAAAAAGGAAAAAGAACATAGACCTGCCACAGTTTACCCTGGCATAGCTGCTATTTTTGAGAGTTCTGACTTCTCAAATATGTAAATTCAAACCTAGTTTTCAAACTAATTTAATAGTGATGAGCTGGTTGTGTTTCTCTAGCTGCTTAGTAAAGATATTGTATTTCTTATGCTTAAGTCTCATTTCAAATGAAACCCAAACTCAACATTTTTTACCTTATTTTTAGTAGAGCGCACACACAAAAACCTTGGTGAAGCCAAAAATAATTTGGCAATTTTCTTTCTGAGATGCTATAGGAATATCAGTTTTGATGCCAGGATATAAGCTCTCATTTACCAAGTGATATTAGTGCCCATGCAAAGGTATGTTACTTCCAAAATTTGCATTTGGGGTTGGGAGATTAATTTATTTTTATTAAAATGCAGGGCTGTCACAGGTGCTTTAATCTCTATATATAAAGAGCCAGGGTCCATAACGTTCAAAATGACCAAATGGACAACTGAACACCAGGCTGCGCAGGCAACAGGCTCAGGTGGGTGGGGACTGGCGAGCAGGCTGAACTGCTGACCTCTCAGAGAGAGGCCCAGACATAGGCCCAGAGATGCTGACTGGCATACAAACCAACCAATCAAAACCAAATTTGGATGAATTGAGACGAGCCAATGGCTGCTTGGGAGACAGAGCTTTTGATGCTGACTGGCACAGAAACTGACCAATCAGAACGTAATCTGGGTGAACTGCAAAGGCAGAACCTAAGGTGGGGACTGAGGAGGGGTTTTAAGGGCAACAGCTGTTTGGTGTAAGGTGTAAGAAAGCAGTTCAATTTTTTAATGACTGGTTTGGCAGTATAGTGCATATGGCTGGCTATCAGTCCAGATATAGGGATTATGTATTTTTGTCTGCCAAGAGCATCTCCTTTTCTCCTTTGCTGAAAAAGACTCCCCCCCCCACCAGCCAATCTAAGCAATCCTATCCTATATAATCTATCTATACTAAAAGAGTAATATGCTAATTAAACCAGGTTGATCGACCATCTTCTGGATGTCCGCCTTCCTTCCAGACAAAGCCATGGTGGTGGTGGCCAAGGCAGAGGCAGTTAGGGGCTCTCAGACCAGCAGGGGAGGACAGCTGGGGACAAGATCAGGCTATCAGGGGAGGGCAGTTGGGAGTGAGATCAGACAGGCAGTTGAGGGCAATTGGGGGTAAGATCAGGTAGGCAGAGGAGGGCAGTTGGGGATGATATCAGGCCAGCAGGGGTGGGGGGGCATTTAAGAGCTACCAGACAGTCAGGCAGAGAGGTTGTAGGCAATCAGGCAGGTAGGCAGAGGAGTTAGGGGCAATCAGGCAGGCAGACAGAGGCAGTTAGAGCTGACCAGGCAAGCAGGTAGGTGAGCTGCTAGGGGCCAGTGGTCCAGATTGTGAGAAAGATGTCTGACTGCCTATGATTCTTTTTTAAATATGTTTTTTATTGATTTTTAGAGAGGAAGGGAGAGGGAGAGAGATAGAAACATCTGTGAGAGAGAAGCATCAATATTCAACTGCTTGTTGCACATCTCACTGAGGATTGAGCCCGCAACACAGGCAAGTGCTCTGACCAAGAATCAAACTGGTGACCTCTTGGATCTTGGGTCAACAATCAACCACTGAGCCACACTTGTCAGGCCGTGGATTCTTGAATCTGCACAGGAAAGGAAAATCATTCTGCATCACTATGAACGCCCCGGGATAAAATCAAGCTCCATGACACAATGTGCATATTAATTTCACTTGATAATAACAAACTATTGATTAAAAAAATAAGGCAATCAGGGGATCTGGATGTATCCATGGCTCACCACCTTATACTATGCATATAAAATTTGTACTTCTAGTGCATGGTCCTAAAATTCATACAGAAAGTGCCTTTCAGCAATCCAACCCTCTTTAAATCCCTGTCAGCTGGTGGCTAAGCCAGAATGAGCATTAGATACCTCAGTCAAGTTCCTGCTTTAAGTCCTCCTATAAGAATCCATGGTTGACCTAACATTTTATAGAAATGTTATTTAAAAAAAACAAAGAGGCCAATGTTTAACATTGATTTCATGTGTGATACTTCATGCCCACTCTAAAGATGCCACTATTATGAGATTCCCATGTCCCCAGGAAATGTCATGTTCTCGTCAATCCTATGCTAACTATCCAATATTTTTCCACATATAAAATGTCTCCCCATGATTTGGAGTGAAGAGAGACCTTCTCTGAAGCATGGAAGAGAACAAAACCACTGTGAACAATTCCCTTAGTGAACTTGTCTCCCTCTGGGCTATGGAAATGAGATCAAACATTATTTTCAGTTTTATAAACGTTACCCATACTAGATCCCTTTGGTGGCCCAATTATACTCTACAAAAAGCAGATAAGCAGAGGGCGGGTAGGTCACTAGCACTATTGGAGGAGTCAACAGAGCTGAAGAAATGTTATTTGAATTATTTTAGAGGGGGCTGTGGTCGTTGTAATACTCCTGAAGGGAAGGAATTGGAGTTGGTCTCGCTTCAGGAAAACACTCACATATCTAAAATGCAGCCAAGTGTCTGGAAATCCGAGCAAGATAGATAACACATGAGCACACTTTTATTGTCGGGGACGGATGATTCCCATCCTTTGGTAGAAAGAATTAAAAACTGGATGCTTTTATAACCAAGAGCCCTGCTCGGTAGCCATCAGAGCAGTTTTTATGTGTGCAGTTGAGAAGTGAGCTGTAGTCCTGATATCATTCTTTTTTTAAAATATTTTTATTGATTTTTTACAGAGAGGAAAGGAGAGAGATAGAAAGTCAGAAACATTGATGAGAGGGAGACATCGATCAGCTGCCTCTTGCATGTGCCCGCAACCAAGGTACATGCCCTTGACCAGAATTGAACCTGGGACCTTTCAGTCCGCAAGCCGACGCTCTATCCACTGAGCCAAACCGGTCTCGGCCTGACATCATTCTTGCTGGGATGTTGCTGTCTATGACTGCCACACTCCTGGAAAGGACTAGCTTGCATGCACAGAGTACACACAGTACAATGTTGGAGTCTGAGCTGCTTAAAAAGGCTCCAATATGCTTCTAACATTCAAGAAACCTTCACGTTCTTCGTGACACATATGGGAAAGGGGAAAGTTAACTTTCTTGGGAAAATAAACACTCTTTATATAAATAAACACAGACATTTACAGCAGTATAAATTATTTATGAAAATGGTTGTACTTGAGAAGAGACAAGGAAAGGATTAACTATTGTCAGATTAAATAGTTACTACTGTACATATTGTTTTTTCTTTTCATCTATGTGAATAAAGCAGGCTCAAATATCTGACCATATAAGTATTCTATAATATTTAGAGGTTTTTCTTTTTTGGTCAAATCTGTTAAGGCACAGATTTCTTAAGGCGGGCATAAAAAGCACAAGCAATAAAAAAAGACAACAATAAAAAAGATTAGAGTTCATCAAAACTAAAGATTTCTATAATATACTGTTGCAAAATGATAAACAAGCAATAGATTGAGGTAAAATATTTTCAATATTTGCCAACATATTTAACACAGCACTTGATTTTTCATTTATAGGGTCTTTAAAATTCAATAAGAATTAGACAGAAAGACAATTTTAAAAGACAATTCACAAAAGATAATATACAAGGAGCTACTAAGCACACAAAACACTGTTACTGATCTGAGAAATGCAATTCAAAACCTAAGTATTAAAAACATATTAAGATAGATAAAACTTAAAATATTGACAGTACCAAGTGTGAGTAAGAATATGAAACAACTGGATTTGTTTATTCGTTGCTGATAAAGCATGTAAAATGGGATAACCACATAGGAAAAGCCATTTGGTAGTTTGTCATAAAGTTAAATATACAGGTAAACAAAACAATTAACCTAGTCTGAGTTCATCTGAACTTCTTGGAGCTATATATAAATATTAGTTGTGAGGAACTTAGTTGAAAGATAATTTTTGTTTTGTAATAAGAAACTAAAAATAAAATTAGAATTAAGAATATCATTTGGTGATAAATATGACACAACTTGCATTTGTTTAAAAAATTACTTTATGTATTTTTATGTATTTCTGCCAAAGACTAACAAAACATAAGTACTTCTATTCCAAAATTAACTTATTTATCATCTTTGCTAGATTGCTTAACTCTTGGCCATAAGTTTGCTCTTTTGTAAAATAGAAATTTTAACACCTTTTTATTTTTCTCATAAATATAATTATAAAGATGACATAATTGATATGTGTTTTGAAAAATAATTATAAAATGTGCTTTTATTGAATTCAGAAAGTAAGGGAAAGGGACAGAGAGAGAGAAACATCAATGATGAGAGAGAATCATTGATCTTGAACCCTCAACCCAGTCATGGGCCCTGACTCGGAATTAAACCATGACCTCCTGGTTCATAGGTCAATGCTCATCTAAAGAACCACACCCGCCCAGGCTTAGAAAATTTTGAAATTGATTGAATGCAAAAGATTATGCTCAAACATCTATTAATTGTATCAATTTCATTGATATCATTATTATGAATATCAAAAGGTATTATATGACTAAAACCTGATGTTTGCCACTTACTATCATTCCTCATTACATAATAGACACCATAATGCCTAAATAGTTCAATCTGTAGAAGTAAAAGAATAAATATTATTCATATAATTAAGAAAATGTTTGCTTTGACTTTATTTCAGTCATCCTAAAAAATATTTCTGTGTAGGGTAAAGTTGCAAAGACTATTGAATATTTGCCTTATTTAAGTGCTCCAGAATATTTTTCTTTAAACCCTGACATTTTTATTATATAAATACTCCCTTGTTTGGAAGAGGTAATAATAATTTTAATACTGGTCTCAAGTTCTGTAACATATACCATTTAAAAAAATTAGGATGTGTCAAAAACAAAATTCTTCTCTAAAGGTGATGGTTAGATGACTCTTTTTTTGAAACTATGCTTCAATATTTACCCATATGCTTTAGAGAAAAATGTCACATTTATTAAAATCAGTGAGAGTTACCTAATTTTAGATATGCTGAGTTAGACGTTTTATATTTTGCCAATTGTATTAAATCATAATTATTAAAAATAAGAAGAGATCTGCTTTAATGTTTTACAAAATCCAAAGATCCACAAAGGTTGAAATAACAAAACTGGATACTGAACATGATTCTCAAATTATAACAATTAATTTTTCAGTTACATGCTCTGCTCATACTCAATTGGAGACCCTTCAGCTTTGAGACTGCTTCCTATAAATGTTCCAACTGAAGAGCTTGGAAAAACCCAGAGTACACTTACCAGCTTCCTATAAATTCAACACGAACATATTAATTATTGGAGTAATGGATATATTAGCATAAAATCTTCTCTAATGCCTATTACACATTATCTCCTATAAGTATCTTTTCTTTTTTAGTATATTTTTAGCCCCACCAGGTTTAACTCAGTGGATAGAGTGTTGGCCTGCAGAACACAGAACCTCAGACTCAATTCCAATCAAGGGCACATACTTTAGTTGCAGGCTTCTCTCAGGCCCAGGCCCTAGTCCACGCATGTGCAAGAAGCAACTAATCTGTGTGTTTCTCTCACATCAATGTTTCTCTCTATCTTTCCATTTATCTTCCACTCTTCCTAAACATCAATGGAAAAATATCGTTGGTTAAGGATTACCAAATACATATATATTTTGAGATGAAAGAAAAGGGGAAATAGAAATATCAATGATGAGGGAGAATCACTGATCAGCTGTCTCCTGCATGCCCCACACTAGGGTTGGAGCCAGCAACTAACCAAAAATGGAACCGTGACCTCCTGGTTCATAGGTTGATGCTCAACCACTGAGCCATGCCAGCTGTGCTGTAAGTATCTCTTTAAATGGCTGTTGCTTCTTACCCAACTATGCAATCCAAAGACAGGAATAATGTCCTGTTCATGTTTGTATTGCTATCCCCAAAAAAATTCAACAATTGTCATATGCCCAAGTTCAAAATATTTGAATTGATAGCCATTCTTTCTGAGTTTTAAGGTTTATCTCTAAATACTTCACATAATCTAATGTTATCCTTGTATAAATACTATAAAATATTTATTAATTCTGCGACTTAATTTATGAAGTCAGGTCAACAACACTAGCACACATACCCTTCATGTTAAACTTTAATATTAATAGGTTTAACACCTATACTTCAAGTATAATAGCCACTGTGGAAAATATTTTTAAATGATTCTGAAGATCAGTTTGAGAAACTATTGCAGAAAGTAGAGGGAAAAACATGGCAAAAAAATCAAATGATAAAAGATTATGCAAAATGTAAGAGACTAGAGATTTGATTTTAAGAAACATACATAAGCTTGATTTAGAAATCATAGAGCAAAAAGAAGTACTAATCTAAACTAAATTAAGAAAATGTCTCTCTGTATTAAAAACTACAAATTGATAAAAATATGAATGCCATATCAATAGCAATATAATTCCATTTAAATGATTTATTGCGTTCTATACAAACACCTATAAAATGTATATTTCTGAAATAATTCTTTGATAAAAATAAAGTATAAAGAAAATGTAAAAGCACCAATGAAAATTTAGGGAAAATATCAATTTTGTAAAAAATAAACATGATATTCTTATTAGTATCTCCCTTCAAACATTAAATTTAAGAAAATATGCAATAATCATTAAAAGATTTTGGGAAGAAAATGTTTTATACATGATTCTGCAGAAAAAAAAATTTATGTATTCATTGAAGAGTTCTCTATTTCTTCACACAGACTATACTCCTCAGATTCTCATACAGTTAGATTGGGGCCATATGACTGAATTCTGGCCAGTGGGTGGTAGAAGAAACTTACATAAGGCAATTCTGGCTGGTCAATAACTTTGTTTTCTGAAGCAAACTAGGAATCTTATTTATATGCTTTACTATCTACTAGAAGTGACAAAGAATCTCTGAATCACCACCACACCTGCATTTGTGTTTTTGATGTAAATAAGAATGAAGTTGCTGTTTTAGTTTCCTATAGTTGCTGAAACAGATCACCACACATTGAGTAGCTTTAAGATAACTCTACAAATTTGTTATCTAACAGCTCTTAAAGTCCAAAATATGAATGGTCCTCACAGAACTAAAATCAAGATGTTGGTCCATCGGTATTCTTTCTGAAGACTTGAGAGATTATCTGTTCCTTTTTGTTCCCACTTTCTCAAAGCTACCCACATTCCTTTGCTCATGGCCACATCATTTCAATCTCTGCTTCTGTCATCACCTGGCCTCAGGACTCTCATCTCCCTGCTTCCATCTTATAAGAACTATTAGGGTTATATTGGACCTACTCAGATAGCTCAGGATAATCATCCCATCTCAAGAGTCTTCATTTAATCAAACAAGCAAAATGCCTTTTAAATGGTAACATATGCAACATGTTTGGGGGATTAGAACATGTACATCTGGTGGGGTCATTATTCTAACTATGAAACTTGGATTTGAACAATCACTAAGATCTAGGGGTATATTTGTTATTGCAGCATAGCCTGGCCTATTGAGACTAATTTTTTTTAATACGTTTTTATCTAGCAAAAGGTTAATGTGAAGCCTTAGAAATGGCATATAACATGAATACATGATACATTCTCTGCCTTTAAAGGGAACTATTGAGCCAAAACTGGTTTGGCTCAGTGGATAGAGCATCAGTCTGTGAACTGAAAGGTCCCAGGTTCAATTCCGGTCAAGGGCATGTACCTTGGTTGCAGTCACATCCCCAGTAGGGGGAGTGCAAGAGGCAACTGATCGATGTCTCTCTCTCATTGATGTTTCTAGCTCTCTATCCCTCTCTCTTCTTCTCTATAAAAAATCAATAAAAATATATTAAAAAATTAAAGGGAACTATTGAAAACATACTGTTTTGGTTGAGAAATAAAGCAAAATGTCTAATTCAAGACTTGCAGCCATGGTTTAAAGGGACATTCCTTTCCAGGCATGAACCTCAAATTGAAGAATGCATGTGCTCTGTCTCAGTGCATTGTGGCTCTTTGGCTGTTGTTTCAGTCCCCAGGAAGAGCGCTTAATAGGATATATCCTTCTGTGAACAGTTTGCTCTGAATGTCTTGTTTTGACAGCTATTAAAAATACAAAGGCTGGCGCTTTTCTGTAGCCATAATTGCTAAATCTGATTGAGCCTCTCAGATAGTTGGAACATTCTTCTTGAAGAATTTCTGAATTCTTTTTCTTTTTTCTCTCAAAAAGTTTCATGAAGTAACATAATGACCATCTCTTTTGTCATCGGACCTAATGATAATACTGCATGTTTAAGTCCTGTGGTAAATCTGTTGCTTCTTGGGGTTCTTGGCACCATCCTGTGCCCTTTTATTATTATTATCTTTCCACATAGTTTCCTCTGTTACCATATTAGTCAAAGCAGGTTGACTGCTTTAGCAAACAACTCCAATTCTTATTTAAAACAATGGAATGGTTTTGCCTCTCCACGTAATGGTCCAAAGCAGGTTGGCACCACGGGGGGGAGGTCTGAATCAGCTCAGGTTGCCTTAACAAAAACCTTAGATGGAATGGCTTGAAAACCAAAAATTTATTTTCTCATAGTTCTTCAGTTTAGAAGTCCAAGATCAATGTTCTGACCGATTCAGTTTCTCGTGAGAGTTCTCTGCCTGGCTCGCAGATATGTGCCTTCTTGCCTTCTCACTGTGTCCTCACATATTGAACGGAGGTCTTTCTCTCTTCTCTTCTTATAAGATCATCAATCCCATCAGACTAAGTCCATACACAAGATCTCATTTAATGTTGATTACCTCTAAAAGCCCAATCTCCAAATAATTACAATGAGAGTTATTCCTTTAATATATGAATCTGGCGGGTAGAAGGAAGATGAGTCATGAGTCATGCCATAGTAATCTACCTCTGACCCCCAAAATATGTGCTCTTTTCACATGCAAAGTACTTTTTTTCTACTCTACCACTTCTAAAAGTCTTAACTCATTCCAGCATCAATTCTAAAGTCGAAAGTCCAAAATATCATCTGAATAACATCTAAATCAAGTCTGGATTTCATATAATACTGGTTTGGAGTTGATGAACTCCTTTAGCTTTTTCTTATCTGTGAAGCTCTTTATCTGCCCTTCAATTCTGAATGATAGCTTTGCTGGATAGATTATTCTTGGTTGTAGGTTCTTGCTATTCATCACGTTGAATATTTCTTGCCACTCCCGTCTGGCCTGCATCGTTTCTGTTGAGAAATCAGCTG